>DVZL01006049.1:0-11627 GCA_018236625.1 Lasaia peninsularis
CATTTCATTTCATTTCATTTCATTTCATTTCATTTCATTTCATTTCATTTCATTTCATTTCATTTCATTTCATTTCAAATAAATAGATAAAATACGAGCTATTTAGTCGTGGTTTACATTTCTATTATTAAGATAAGATAATTGAATCAATTTTAAATATTACGTTGTGTTTTTGCAGCTCCGTGTAAGCGACGATGACGGCTCCACAAACAGTGCCCGAAACAGCATAGACCCCTTTAGCAATAAAGACGACCCTGGTAAATATGTCATTATTAATTTTTATCTGGCTGAATATTCTATTATGTCAAATAATATTTATGATTTTTCTAATAATTTGTAGTAGCTTTATATTCAAAACTATGAGATTAAGGCTCAAAACTAAGTCATGTGTGTTCCACGTCCGCTCACGTTTTTTTAAGGGTAAAAATGATACCTTATTACAAAGATTTCGCTGTCCGTCTGTCTGTCTGTCTGTTTGATATGATCCGTGATAGCTAGACAGCTAAAATCATCAATTATGTTTTTTTTAAATGATCAATTTTTAAAAACCCCTAAAGCCTACAGATACCAAATTTCAGCGAAATCGTTAAAGCCGTTTCCGAAATCGACGGAATCAATTTATATTATAAATATGAATGTATTTGAATATCAAATACTATTGACGAGCAATTCAATAGTATTTGATATTCAAATACATGCGCTTTTATAGCGACATGACGCTATTTTTATTTTTTAAAACATATTAAATTTACGTGAAATAGACAAAATGATTTTCACAGTAATTAATGTCTCCCGTAAGCAAAGCATCCTTTTGTATAATAGCCATGTACTAACTGCACTATTACAACGGGTTTGATGTTAGCTTTTCCTAAATAAACATTTTCACTCGAGATAATTAAACTATAATGGTGGTATTTACTCAAGCTGTGTGTTTTATTTCGTAGCAGTTGCGACGGAGGGTATGCTGAGAACGGGCCGGTACTATAAGGGAATATATTGGCCCTCCATAAGAAGTAGCTTTAAGGTAAACTAACAAAGAGGTAATTTGTCTAGTTTTTTTCCACTTCCCTACGTATTTATGCCGCTACAATGACGTTGTCATGTTCCGAGTAGAAGGTTAGGGTAGCTGATAGACTTACTCATCAGGCCTAAAACCTCGGTCACAGACAGCGACGCACCAACAACATCTATGGTGTCTACAAGCCACGGTTATCTCTTACCGCCAGGAGAACCATGTGCTAGTTCATTGTCTTAAAAAACATAAGTATACATCTGTATATACATTTATAAAAGTTACACTAATTGATCTAAGCTTAAAGTAAACAATTTATATGGTAAACGATAATACACAGTATTATGATATAGTGTGTGATATATACTTATAACATAGATAACAACGTAATAAACACCTAGAACACGTGTTGGTTCGGGTCCCCTGTGTAGAATAAACGATCTGCCTCTTTACCAGATAGCTCGTATGAAGCGAGCATAGGTTAACTGGGTTACAACATGACCATTGGTAGTAAAGTCCTGTGCAGGAAGTGAAGCAACTCGCCCGGGTAGGAATCTACCGCCGTACCTATTCCTGCCGCATTATATACGGTCCAAGAACCCGACCACAGACAGCGTCGCACCTACAATATCTATGGTGTCTACAGTCCACAGTTGTCTCTTACCATCAGGAATACCGTGTGCTTGTTCGCTATCTTATCCCATAAAAAAGCCAGACAAAAAGACGTCTATTTTGTACAAAAATCTTGCTTGTATAAGGAATCGGAACGAAGCCTCGGGGCACGTTGGCTTTTTTAGTTTTTCAACCAATTTTAATAGGAGCAGTTCCCATTCCCCTGTGTATTTTTTCATGTGCTAAGTCGGAAGATTTTACCGTATGGACCAGTTTTTAAGATTTTTTTTGATATTAACAAATAATAACGTTTTCTGATTGGTCCTAAAACTTAATCAAGATCCTAATAGTGGTTTTCTTCATAATTAAAGAGTATTTAATTGTTTAAAAAGGCATACTACCAAATTTGAAATCGGATTCTTACAATTTCTTTGAGTTTAAATTACTACTTACAAGCTTTCCCCCGCGGTTTCGCCTGCATGATTCGTAGTCGGTGAAAAGTACTCTATTTTTCTCGGTTAAAAGTAAAATCCATTCAGTAGTTTTAGCTTATGTGTTGAACAAACACACATACTCACTCACAAACTTTCACATTTATACCAGCTATCCTGGAGAAATTTTTTATACCGGTACTTAGGAACAGATTTTGATGAATTCTCGGATACACCCGATATGCAAATGAGAACGTAACGGAACGGGGTAAAAAGTATCCTACGTCCGTTTCCTGGTTCAACGCTATCTTCCCACCAATTTTTAGCCAAATCGGTTCAACCGTTCTTGAGTTATAAATAGTGTAACCAACAGAACTTTCTTTTATATATGTTACTAGCTGTGCCCGCGACTTTAAAATAAAAGTGGCCTAAGCCGTTTGTTATTATATTAGCTATCCGCAAGTGAAAATCCCGTTAAAATCCGTGCAGCCCTTTCAGAGATTAGCGGGTACAAACTAAAATATGTTGTTTTGTTATACATAATATGTGCCTTGTAAATATAGGCACTTAGTAAAAAGCGATTATTTTAATATTACATACAGACACTCCAATTTTGTTTATTTATATAGATTAAAAGGAAGGATAGGCTTATTTGTTTGGTATTTAATTAATATCGTTTACTTCCAGGACGACACAGTAGAGCTATCTTATCAAAGGTACTCTAGAAGGCAGCGACAAAGGTCCTTGATGGTGGTCAATGCTGTTGATTTATTACTTAAGGTAAATTAACACTTTTTCATTAAATTTGGGAAGTAAATAAGGATTTCCTAATAGTAACGCACAAACAAACTACCTATGGTCACCTAAGTTTTCAATGTAACTGGTTACTTACCATTGAAATCGGAATATGACAGTGGCGAGTTACCCCACTCCGGTAGACTTGCACATATGATCTAACAGCCCAACGACAAGATGGCGATGCACCTACAATATCTGTAAACCGCGGCTTTGTTACCAACTTATCGTGTGCTTGTTCTCTGTCTTATCCAAAGAACAACTAGCGTTAAGTTGATATTCTAACTACAAAATTGTTGGAATTTTGAAGATTTTTTTTCCATTGATTAACAAAGTAGTAGAACTATGATGGGTATTGTGTAAATATACGTTTTTTAAAAAGTTTAGTAAAAAGCCATTACTGTTTTCAACTCGTAAAAAGTATCGTTTAAACTTTAAACGTATTTCAAAAGTTGTTATTTCGACTTTACAAACTGGCATCAACTTTATTTATTTGTCTGGACAAAATATCACGTGGGTTAGGCCGTTCAACTGGTTAAACCTTAGTACTCTCCTTGAGATGTTCCAGGTGCCCTGGGAAGCCATGACCATCGGCTTCGGTGTCTCACAGCTTGTAAGAGTCGAGCATAGATTAAATTTATACTACTGATGGCAGAATGCTATACAGCAACTTGCCCGAATGGATATCTATCACCTTACATATTGTTACTACCATGATAGCTGTATTCGGTAGACTTGCACCCCGGCCACATGACAGTGACGCAGCTATAACATCTTTGGTTCATTGGCCCCGATTAGGAGAGCCGTGGGCTTGATCGTTGTGCTGCTATGAATATGAAACTATGTATTAATTAGATTTTTTATTTCCAGATATGTTTATCCCTTATATACACTCTGTCTACACGACATAACACCAGTAAGTATGATTTGTATTAATTTCAAAAGCATAAAACATGTGCGCTCTTTATGGGAAGACAAATGAAGAAATGCAGATCTGGTGTAAAAAAAATTATACACATAACTCCCATAGGCAACGCCTTACTCAAACTATAATAACGGTGATCACTGACGTTAAGTATTGCTGAATTTTTATAGACATAGTCAAAACAGAATATAGCCGTTAGTTATTAACGTATTCATTCTAATAGTTTAAATTACAAATACATTTTTCCCTGCGGACAAATGAAGTAAAAAATATAAAAAGTTTGATATACAATTTAATCGACACCTGTAAATTTTACCGTAAGTTGTTGTAAGAACACCAAGTACTTTACCGTAAGTTAAGTAAAATGTATCAACACTGACAACATTAAATTATTTGACAAAAAATAAATAAACTGTCATTGCCGTTAAAATAAATAACTTGTCGTTGTTCGTCGATTCAATATATTAATGTTAATTAGATTAATTTTAACATTACATACATTAATTTTGATATTGATTACAAATTGAAATTAGTATTATTTATATGAATTGACATATTTTACGGCAATTTAAAATATATTCATAATATAATAATTAAACGTTTATTGTGATTGAATAAACGTTAGTATTTTATTAGTTTTAAATCTCCCATATTCGTGGGAAAAAAACCAGCCGCTGGTAACTTTGATTAACATATCTAATGTATTCGTATATACCTACAGTAATTTATATTAATGATCACAAACTAAAATATATAATCATCTTAAGTTTTAGCCCGGTCGGCTATCTCAAAATGAAAATTCCGATTATAACAAGTAATATGTGAAAAACTACATGTGTTTTCTCATTTAAAATAGTAATATGTGGGAGTTTTATCAAGCACCAACGATGGATAATATAGAATAATGCCTATTGTCATTCAAACTTTGGGCCAACAGAATGTTATTAGCTCTGTAAGGAAATACTGACATCTATGTTCATCACACAAAATCGAAATCGAACCCGAGTCTTACAGTTGGGTGGTTCTCTAACCCCTCGACCAATGAGGTTAATCAAAAGATATTGTATTATCTTAGCAACGACAACAGACGAATACCAGATAGCGTGGACGGCGGCGTTCGCTTTCCTCAACGTGTCGATGTGTCTCCTCGGCGGCTGGAGGTGCTTCGCCAACAACTACCTGCACTGGGCGGCCGCCGCTACCTGGATACTGCTTATAGCACAAGGTACTTAGATCTATATACTTAAAAAAATCATCACGCCAATATTCGCGAAAGAGTAGGCAGAAAAACATTCTTATCCATCCACGATTAGCAGACGAAATTATGCCCCAAGATGTGACAATCCTAAGGTGATCTGTTCATTGATATATCAGTCAATCACTTTTAATTGAAAGATTTTATTTAACTTGCATTGTATGTACGTAAGTATGTATGTTCGGTTGGAATCTTAGAATTCAATATTGAAGTAGACATCTTCACCCAATCAAGCTGAAATTTTGTACACACGTTTAGATTGGATGACAGTTTAGATAAGGTGACATCATTCTAAACTAATAATACGACAATCAAAATGGCGGAATAGTTGTTTTCAAAGTACTTCTACTATAATATGGGTATCAAATGAAATGGCTCGCTGAGAGCAATTCGAAAAATCATAAAAGCTTTTTCTAAAAGGTTTTTTTTTGCTTTTAATTAATTTTATATGGTAACTAGCAGTGTCTCTTGTCCCCATTGTTATTGAATTAATTCATTTTATACATTTCTAAAATAAAATTTACTGAGACACCGCTGTCCGTCTGACTGTCTGTCTGTCACCAGGCTGTATCTGTGAACCGTGATAGCTAGATATTTAAAATTTTTACAGATGATATATTACTATTTTTTTTTTGCCGTTTTCATAGATATGATACGGAACCATTCATCCGCGAGTCCGGCTCGCACTTGGCCGGTTTTTTACTGTTTTGTTTTTGTTTGTATCTCTTGAATATTACCTGTGTACAGTAAAGCGTTAAATTAAAGTAATATTATTACCACAGCGTTAAGTGGCCAAGGCATTGGCTTTCAAGCTCCGGAGAACCAGGTGTGGTATATGCTTTTCATCATCTTCGTGCCGTACGCGATGCTGCCGCTGTCTCTGGGCTGGTGCATCGTCATCGGTCTCCTCTCCTCCATGTCTCACATCACGGCAACTGTCATCAAAGTCGACGGGATCTTGTACAACATACCCCAAGCAGTAAGTTGATCATTTACTGTTTAATATTTTGCTTTGGCCTAAACAACTAGAGTCTCGATGGCCTGGTGGTACGCGCTTCAAACTTCCATTGCGGTAATCCAGATTCGAACCCTGCCATGTACCAATGAGTTTTTCTCATTTAATTACATTTTTAACGGCTTCTTTTTTCTAATACTGTATGAAAAAAGGTTTTTTTTCTAAGTACTTTCTTTTCGGACAGGGTGGTATTTTGCTTGCCCTTTTAAAGACATAGGCGTGAAAATATTTATTTATTATAACCAAACTTCTTTTTTGGGCTATGTTTTTGCTATGTTATTCAGCAAAAAGTACTCCCCACTATGAAGTCTTTCGATCGGTATAATAAAGTTATAGGGTATTTTTTTTCGTGTAGTGGGTTCGATTCCCGGTTGTACCAGGTAATGATTTAAAAATCTACGAATGCAGTTTAAATTGTTTTTTAAATTAAAATAACGACTTTTTCAGCAAAATGTTCTGTCTGCAATATTTAAGATACCCCTCCACGTGGCGTAGCCCTGCGACCACCTGTATATATTCTTTCGTTCATTCATTCTCTTTTGACAGGCAGACTCATGTGGCGTCCGCATAATCTTCAGTAACGCGTTACTCTACACCGCCGTCAACTTCGCCGGCATGTACACAAAGTATCTCACTGACTGGAGCCAGAGGAAAGCCTTTTTGGAGACGCACAGGTCGATGGTGACGCGGCAGAGGACCAAACGGGAGAGCGACAGGCAGTGGAAACTCTTTCAAAGTGGTTAGTCGCGGATAATGAGTCACATTTTTAAATTATTTTTCACATTTTTTTATAATTAATAGATATTATTGCGCGATGACTATTTTCTAGACAATCTTGTATAAGTTTACAGACAACTCTTTTCTTATTTTTTTATTACATGTTAAAAGTAGTAAACAAATAAATATAAACAAAATGGCCGGCGTTTCCGTAGAAGATTTCTGTCTGACACATAAGCCCTTCTGAAAACTAGTGGATTCCAAAAAAATATTACTTTGGAGCCCTTCAATAAGAGCATTACCATTTCTAGAAGAACAGTAACACAACTGTAAGACTATTTGCACTGGAAATAAGTTGCACTAATGAACCGCTTGCCTGTTCACTTCATCTATACACAAAAAAAAATAAAGTAAAGTACCTTCACACCTATTATCCCCGAAGGGGTATGTTAGGTGTGCTAGTATATCCACGACTCCTAAGTCCAGTTGATATACGAGAACACCCACAATTAGCCAAGGTTCTAGGGCCCATGGTGTGATAGGTGGCAAGATTATCGCCACTTCGGGCTCATTTCAATCCCAGATAATGTAATGCTTACTCAGAATAATCTGAAAAACATTTAAGAAAAGTCAAACCTGTGAATTGAACCCGGGACCCTACGTAGCTATCGGTCTCAACAGGCGACAGCCAGAGAGACGTATATACAAATAAATAAAATTTGAATGTCTGTATGTAATTCTGTATGTAAATAACCGCTTTTTACTAAATGCATATGTATGTTTACAAGATACCGGTTTAGCATTTTACAGAATCATCAGGGCTAAAACTTAAGTTAAGTTAACTTAAGTTTACTTAACGGCTATTTAAAAAATAATTTTCAATTATCAGTTATATGTGAGAAAGTACATGTGTTTCTAATTTAAAATATGAATATATGGAAATTTCACCAAGCGCCAACGATGAACAACATAGAATATTATTATATACATACACTGTTATACATGTACCTACAGTCACCGTGATTCAGTACATATTTTTCTTTTCTCTCCTTATTCAAATAAATGCTGATCATCTCTCTTATTTCCAGTGATACCCGATTTTTTAGCGAAGGAAATTTCCAGTCACGTTTCGAAAGTTCGTGGTGAGTTCCAAGAGCAGCAGTTCAACAATCTCTACATCCAACGACACGAGAACGTCTCCATCTTGTACGCAGACATCAAGGGGTTCACTGGTATGTCATTAGTCGCCATATTGATATTATTATGATATTTATAAATATATTTTTATTATTTAGACATTTTATTTAATATTCTACATACATTTTCTTCTACCTGCAAAGTCACATTTCGTTGATTTTCACACTGATTTATTACTAATAATATAAATGGCTATCCATACTAATATTATAAATGGGAAAGTGCGTGTGTGCGTGTGTTTACGTCTATTTGTTTGTTCGTCTGTCATGGCAAAACAGTGCGACGAATTGCTGTGATTTTTTTAAGTGTAGTTGGTTGAAGAAATGGAAAGTGACATAGGTTACTTTTTGTATATTTATAACCCCCACTTCCCTCCAATGGGCGGTAGATGTTCATATGGATTCCGCAATTTCCAAGGCATAAAGTAAAAAATTGGTATGCGGACTACTTGTGACCAAAAAAAAATCGTGCATCCTTTTTTTTGGAAATCTATCCCAAGTCCTCAAAAGAGTGAGTGAAATTTTATATGGGACTTTAATTAGTTTTATTTCAATTTATTTAAAAAGAGAATAGACTAGAAAGTATTTTGTCTACTTACCAGCAGAAATTATAACACGTCTAAATAATTTCAAAGTTCACCACCGGAACAGAGGCTCTGTGATCAAGCATAGTTGGTAACCGTCTTTGATGCACGAGGTCCCGGGTTCGATTCCCGGGTAGGGCAACTAGTTTCAGTTTATCTGAAATACATAATGTTGCCTGGAATTAAGTTTATGCCAGATACGACCTAATATCGTAGACCAATCGTGGGTATTAGTACTTCTGCTCTACGCCTTCAGTTGTATGGGCGTTTGTTATTTTATTTTTATCACCGGAAAAAGTAAGCCAAAGAAAATAAGAGTTTATTTTTTCTCAACCATCTCCACTTATACATTATATATTATGCTAGAGGCGACTTTTATTCAAAATTCCGTCTTTCAAAGGGCAAATCCAAGCTTTAGATTATACAGCTTATCCGCCGTGGATTTTATTAATATCGATCTGATCCGTAAGGACTAAAAAACTCAATAAATTTTCAAATACGATACTAATATGAAAGTTTAAAATTAACGATACACAGTTCTTATAAATAATAGAGCCTCGTTGGGTTCGTGGTTAGAGCTTCGGCCATCCATGCTGATAGTCCAGGTTTGAACTCCGCTATAATATCTGTATATTAATAAGTTTTTGAAATTTGGTACATTTTTTGTGAGCTATTGCGGTGAAGAAAAAATCGTGAGTGAGCCCGGAATCTAGGCTAGACCTTGTTTTTCCTCTGGATTAAAGAGGTCAGATATTAAAGCTGGTGTCCTTGTCAAATTTCTTAGATTAGGCCAACTCTGATATCATCTGATGTGAATGCTATATTATTTACGAATTAATATCGCGTTTTGTGTAAAATTATTTTTAAATATGGTGTTCAAAAAGTTTAAATAAATAATCGCATGACAATCAAAATATTTATTCTAGCACATAACGTAGTTTCATGAAATTCTGTTCATTAGTTTTGACGTAATTGTGCAACAAATATCCATCCATTCAAACTTTCATATCTACTTATAAAAATAAATAAAGGTAGAATGTCTCTATGTGATATTAATATAACCGCTTTTTACAAATGCACATGTATGTTTACAAAGTACATATATCTGTTTATACCTGCCAAACTCTGAAATGGCTGTACCAATTTTGACAGGACTTTCACTATCAGGTATCTGATGTAATAAGGTATAGCCTAGGCTAATTTTATTGTAATAAAATGTATAAAAAAATAATTAAATAAAAACTTGTACGAACGAGCGGGCATAGCTAGTTTTTTAATATTGGTATAGAAGTATAGATTTAGCTTCCCTGAAGCCATACGGAGTGAAACGCTTATTGAATATTTATGACTAAGGTGACCAGACATCCCCGGACTGTCCCTTTTAGCAGTTATCAGTCACGGTATCTCCGAAGACAAACCTTTTCAAAATCTTGCAACCGTTTTTTGACAGTTTTTCTATAGTAATACGAGCTGTATTTGCAACATAGATGTTGTATACACGTAGCTGTCTGTTTATATATAAAAATAAATTATTATTTATATAAATATATTTATAGTGTGATTTACATTTTGATTTATGATAGATAGCCGTCTAATGAAAGAAAATAATGTCCCGTTTTGAGTCGGAAAAACTGGTCACTTTACCGATCGGCACAAACAAACTGACTGAATAAAATACACATAAAGACATTAAGAAAGCACTTCACGATCGGGATGGGCGTACAAATTAACCGAGTTTGTCTGCTCGTGACACATTAATAAAGATAAATTAGACAGATATATCAACTTCACATTGATATTACCGCGCCATCCAATCGACTTCCAAAAAGAACATTGTTTAAATATGTTTTAGGGTTCCGTACCCACTGAATCAAATCAATTCATTTATTCGACGAAGGTATATGTACATACACTTATTGACAACAAATTTGATGTATATTACATTGATGTATACAGTGCAAATTTTTACAGCAAAAAATTATTGTACAGATAACACATGGTCCTTTTTGAATGAAATGAGATGTTTTCTTGACTTGAAGATGGGACTTTATTAAAATTACATAAATAATTTTGTGTCAATGACTCAAGTTCTGTTTAAGACTCGTTTTTTATTATACGTTCTTGATTGAGTAATATTTGTCTATGGTCCCACTAATTTAGGATCCTTCCCTGGAAATATCCTTTTAGATTTGATCAAGAATAGAATAGAATACTACATTTCATCCCAGGAGCAATAAATTAAAAAATGTATCAGACTCAAATGATGACAGAAATGTCATCTGGGTCTTTCTTTTTTACTGCCCTAGGCGCGCATAATATTTTTCCGCTCTTCGGAGTCGAAAACTCGCAATTTCGTCGGGAGAAAACTAGCTACTTTTCACCCGGAAGGCAGAATAATATTATTCTACCCTCCCGGCGAAAATGGCTGCTCTTCTGCATCTACGCTAAACAAGTTTGTCTGCTCGTGACACCTTAATAAACATAAATCAGACAGATATATAAACTTGACATTTGTTATTACCGCTCTATCTATTCGACTTCCAAAAAGAGATTCTTTAAAAATATATTATTAGGGTTCCGTACCTAGTAAACAGGACTTTGCTGTCCCTCTGTCTGTCACCTGGCGTGACCGATGATGAACCGTGATTTGCAATTTTCACATATGTATTTCTATTGCAACTGCGACAACAAAATACTAAAACACAGTAAAACTATATAAGAGCCCCATGCCCCCATGTTCCTATAAAAAACTATTTTTTTACCATTTTTATAGATAATGTTACGAAACCTTACGTGCGTGAGTCAGACTCGCACTGGGTCGTGTTTTTTTTGTTTATTTTCATCGCCTCTGCGGTGAAGTTTAGTCCGTGTCCGACTTTGTTCTGGGTTCAGTTTAATGAGGCGTTCTTGTGAGATACCGCCTCAAACAGACGGACAGCGGATTCTTAGTAATATATAAATAATAATAATAAATATTACTGGACAAATTACACAAATTGACCTAAACTCAAAGTAAGCAAATTAAATGTTTGTGTTATGGGTGTTAGACAACAATACTAATACATAGAAATACTTAAATAGATAC
>DVZL01006050.1:0-11626 GCA_018236625.1 Lasaia peninsularis
TTCGGAGCCTATTCTTTACAACCAAACAAACAAACAAACAAACAAACTTTTCCTCTTTATAATATTAGTATAGATTTGTTGTCATAACAGCAATAGAAATACATCATCTGTGAAAATTTCAACTGTCAGTGGTTCATGAGTTATAGCCTGGTTGGTGACAGACGGAGAGCGAAGTCTTAGTAACAGGGGTCCGATTTTTACCCTTTGGGTACAGAACCCAACAACACGTCATGAACAAAGATATCCGTCGCGTACCAATATCTGTAAACACTTCAAAAATCGAATTTGTTGTATGGGAGTATTCTTTATATATTTATTTTATTCTATTTTTAGTATTTATTGTTATAACGACGACTGAAATATATGTATTAACTGAGAAATTTTCAAATGACAGCGGAGTTTAGTTTTTTTGTATGGAATAAGGAAGCGAACAGGCACACGGGTCTCCTGATGGTAAGAGACGACCGTGGCCTATAGATACCATAGATGTTGAAGGTGCGTCGCTGTCCTGTGGACGGGGTGTTAGGTCTGGTGTGCAAGTCTACCGACTACCCAATCCTCCGGACCGGAACAGGTCATTGTCATTATGGCGGTAGGAATAGGTAAGGCGGTGGATCCCTATCCGGTCGAGTTGCTGCACAGCACTCTACGACCAGACCTTGTAAACTTATGCCATTTGGAGAAAATAGTAAATTAATTATAGGGTTCCAGTTTTATCCTTTGGGTACGGAATCCTAAAAGGGTTACATTTTCGCGTAAGAGTGAACACCCATAACTCTGGCCACCGCGAATGTTAAATCAGGTCAGTTTATATTTGGATAGTGCCAAGGGGGGTACGCGTTCGAATTGTGAGCAGATTAGTATTACCTGACTGATTAAAATAAAAATACATGCCAAACACATAACCCTTGTTTGCAGTCGGATAAAAAGGACTTAATGTTAATGAAATTAATTTCCAAGATGTTATATTCCTTGGAGATAATATAACTTACAGATATGAGAAAAAAAATATTGTCACGCCCATATGACCGATAGGGCTAGGCAGAAGTACAAATTCACCCACTATTAGCCGATATTAGGGATATGTGACAGCAATCAAGAACAAATTCAAACTCAGGCAACGTTATTGAGACCGAGAATCAAACCCAGAACCTCGAGCATTAGTGTCAGACACCGGACAGTCTTACTTCACTCGCCCAAACAAGAGGCGACCTATGCCAGTGTACGACAAATTGTTTTAAACATCTTGTAGCAGTTTTACATAAATATAATTAGTATCTAGCATGAAATATTTCTATAAATTCTATAAATTCACCTATGCATATGCACATGCATGCATGCATATTGCACTATGGCTTGGGATAATAATGCGAACAAGCACACGGGTCTCCTGATGGTAAGAGATAACGGTGGTCTAAAGAAACCATAGATGTTGTAGGTGTGTCACTATCTGTGGTCGGACTGTTAGACCGTATGTGCAATTCTCCCGGCTACCCTCCTAGCCGGAACACGACAATGTCATTATGGCGACAAGAATAGTTAGGGTGGTGGATCCCTACCCAGACGAGTTGCTGCACAGCACTCCACCACCACCAGTGGTCATAGTGAAAGTGACCCAGTTAACCTATGCACGTCTCTTACGAGCTGCCTGGTGAGGCGACAGGTGGTCTATTCTACACAGGGGACCCGGACCAACACGGAAAAATTTGCTTTGAAAGTATTTAACAAGAGACGACGTCATTGAAAATTATTCCACTTGTTATAGTTTTAGCAATTTTGTCACTCGACTGTCAAAGTATTTGTCTTAAGATTTAGAAATATTATATCTATACTAACTGTACCCGCGAGTTCGTCTGAGTTTTTTATTTAATTATTTTATATTATACATTTCTAAAATAAAAGTACCTAGCCTACGCCATTCCTTATTACCTCAGCTGTCTGCCAGTTCCGTCAAAATCAGTCCAGTCGTTTCAGAGATTAACGGGGTCAAACAGACAGACAGACAAAAATTCTAACAAATGTTATTTTGATAACATGTAAACATACATAATATTATGCATTTAGTAAAACGCCGTTATATTAATATTACATACCTACACTCCAATTTTATTTATTTGTATAGAATTTAGCCTTTAGTAAATTATTGTAATAAATTTATTAATTTTAGGGCTAGACTATTTCCTAGTTACTCAGAATAGGTAATAAGGCATTAACATCTTTTGTTTTGTCTATAGGCAACGCGTATTTTTTGTCTTCATCAAGTCTGTCTGCTGATTGCTTGAATGGATATACTAGAAAATTATCTCCACGCTCAAATCCTCGATGTGGTAGGCAAAGGTACCTTACATATGCACCCACGATTAGGAAAAACATATCTTTCACGGAACCAATCCCAGGCAGCATTATGTTTTTTAAGTAAATTGAAAATAAATCACGAACAAGTTGCATTATCCGGTAATCGAACCCTCGACTCCATCCGTCAAAGTGGGACACTGATTATGTTCGACCACAGAGGCGATGAAAACTATGCCATTAAAATAATATTGATATAGTAAAAAATTCAAATAGTCGAACATTAAAATTTCCTCATGGTAAGGAATAGAAGTCATACCAAACACCAAAGATGATCATAGGGCGTCGCGTAGGTTACAATTTCAGGTTTCTTGCGAAGGAAAGTGTATTAGCTATACTATCCTTCGCACTGTATTAGAAAAATAAAAGCTCTGACGTTGATGTGGTAAGAAAATAAAAATGGTGGTAGCTATCGAGTGGAGACAGGACTCTGACACCTAGTCTAAATGAGGACACGGTTCTGAATTATTCGATTATTCCACTAACAGGCGATGGGATTGAACATCCCTGCCCTAAAGAACATTACTTGCGTTTACTTGTAACTTGGCTTTGAAGACTAAACGCTCCATTCATAAGCCACGTCACGCACCCTTATTTATAATAATTTTCCCTCTCGCTCACACGCTCCCCTAATCGGTATCTCCGTCCTCGTCGTCATGCAAATGAAAAATCAATGGTGCACTTGTCTCGCTCCTGCCGTTCCAAGTTTGAATTTTTTTCGAATCAGCTGGCTTGTGGTGACATTCTTTGAATTCGCGCGGGTTTGTTTTAAAATAAGAACTTCGCGTTCGAATTTCAAATTGTGTTTATTTTTTTACAACGCCAGAATCAATGCTCATTAAGACTTAATATTTGTTTATCTTTTTTTAGAATCTTATATTTGTACTGAGGTTAAGAGCTCTATCTGCCTGATATTATTTTTTGATCAAGGGGCCAGCGTTCGGAGAGAGCCAAATAATAGCATTACACTATCACCTACCATTCATATTATCGTCGTTAGTAAAAGGTACAACTAATGCTGGTACAAGTAGCCACTATACTTGTTTTATTCCTACGCAGTGATTATTATCGGTTTATTATTTTATGATTAAAAAACAGCATGGTGTGATTTTTTAATTTGATCTTACGTTAAAATAAACAAATTAAATTCGATTTTTTATATATGAACATATTTCCGAATGGTTAAAAATACACATCTATAGATACCAAAGTTTGTAATAGTGCATTGCCAACCAGAGGCTGTATTAAGTTTCGCGCCTTTATTCTGTAGAGCTTAATAACATGTGTCTTGTCATACAAGTGCAAGTAATCTTCCGGGTCAGAGAATAGTACTACTATACAAAACTTTGTCGCAATTAGTTCAAGTTTAAAAGGTATAATAGAATATGTGTGTTTGACATTAAAATATTCGTTTATATAAAACTAGCTGTAGCCCGCGGTTACGCCCGCGTAGTTAAGTTAGTCCTAGAAGCTTTTGGGTTGAATTTTAAAAATACCTTCCTTAGTTGATGCCTACGTTAGAAGTATATACGTGTGCCTACCTTCCTGTCAGGCATCTCTAAAAAGGGAAATAGGTCATTGCCAACTAGTTCTGGTGGTTAAGTTCTGTGCAATAACTTGCCCGGATAAGGTATCCACCGCCTTACCTATTCCTGTCGCCACAATATATCAGGCTTAACACTCCGGCCTCACGTCAGCGACGCATCTATATAGTCCACGATTTTCTCTTACCATCAGGTGTGTGCTTGTTTGCTGTCTTATCCCATAAAAAATAAACCTTTTGCGGTAATAGCAATCTGGTTGCGTCATGATAGGTTTCTGTCATCTAGTTTGAAGTAGAATATGTCAGAATTCCAATTTATTATTAGTAACACAGCCCGGATTTGCACGGGTTTTTTATGCAACATTCATACATACATTTTATATATATATATATAAACCTTCGACCTAAATCACTCGATCTATTAAAAAAAATTATACATATAAACCTTCGACCTAAATCACTCGATCTATTAAAAAAACGCATCAAAATCCGTTGGGTAATTTTGAAGATCTAAGCATAGAAGTGGACAGACAGGTATGGGAAACGACTTAGTTTTATACTATGAAGTGATTATTCTTTTAGTGATCGATCGATCAATCGATGGGTATCGTAAGTCGTAACACCCATCCAATATATGACCGCGCTGCTCAAAGCTTTACAATAACGATCGTTTAAGATCGAGAAATTGGATCGTATATTACGAAATATCTAGCGTACATATACTCGTATACAGTCTACGGCATTACAAACAAACGCGTGATATTTATTTTTTAAATTTCAGATATGATTCTATATACCGGCTGGCAAATCATACTTGTTTCCAAAAAAAGTTAAGTTTAAATTTCGAATTCCGTAAGGTCGTTACGTACGTTTACGAACACAAGTAATTGTTACGTCTTACACGGTACTCGTGTACAGAGCTGTTTGTATGTGCAAGTATATACCGTGACTGACTAATGTTAATCATTGTTGTACGAAATAATAACTTATTATGTTATTATAAATTATATATACATTTATATTAGAAAAAAAAAATATACAACTTAGTTATTACGGAACACGCGAAGATCCTTATGATATTAAGTTTAACAAAGTAATTGGGGATTCTACTGTTAATGTATGTACGAAGGAGATCATTACTCAGACGTAAAATAATGTACCTAAACCTACCACATAGACCCACACGACTTATTGTTATTTAATAATAATAATACAATATTTGCTTTTATTTGACAATTATGGTACCCTTTAAAATACTAAAATAAATATTTGAGGTGATAAGAAAAAATCTTGTAAATTCGATTAGGAAATAGATGTGATTGTGAGATCTAATTACACACTCGAGACTAAAAAGCACTATACGTATCAAGAAATACGAAAATTGTAAGAAAATTATTACGATTTAGAGTTTCACAAAAACAATTCAACATTAAAATAAATTTTGTGATGGATCTAGATAATTTACTTTAAATAATAATGATTAATTTGCAAATTTTATCAATAACTTTTAAAAATCGATCGGCGATATTAGCAATCAAACAGGGTATGTCCCTGCTGGATTGCTAATATTTCTACTGCCTAAGCAGAGCAACTGCAGTTAGACATTCGTAATTTTTACGTCTTTGGAAACTTGTTTGTATACTTTGTAACAACACATATAACAAGTAAAATGTTCTTATAAATGTGTATGTAGAAAAATAATACATACATAATATTATGTACCATCGGTTTGGACTAAATTGAATTTACTACAATAAAATAAAGTATATACGAAAAAAAACTTTGTTACCAATTCAAAATCTCTCACGGTAGTGTACGTTTTTCTTTTTTCTTTCGGTAATATAGATTGAAATACGATTGAAGATATCACTTTGGACACTTTTTTTATTATTACTATTAGTATTTTATTTTATTTTTATTTTATTTATAGTAGATAGAGAATTATGCACAAAAGCTGACTTAAAATTATGTGTCATATGGTCAATTCTGCTTGCCATATATTTTCCACATTATCTGATATTATATTTGACGTTTTTATTATATATTTTGAATTTATAATTTCATTCAATGTATTCACAGTGCAGATAAGTCCAGTGTATTCTCACGTCACTAACATTTAAATGAGAGCGAATATGGTTTTTGTTTATGAAAGAACTTGTTTTAAAATTTATACATAACAATGTGTCAACGATCAATGTTTAAGGTTTATATTTAAATAAATTTCGATTAAAATAAATCTGACTTTTATTTTACAAAGTTTTAAAACCGTTATAAATCAACTCGTATGCTTCAATCATAACCGTAATAATATTATAAATGTGAAAATATATTTGTCTTATTCTTATTTTAAATTAGAAATACATGTACTTTTTCAATTATAAGTTATATGTAAAAAAGAGAAAATATGTTTCTAATTTAAAATATGAATATGTGGAAGTTTCACCAAGCGCCAACGATGAACAATATAGAATATTTGTCTTATGCTAAAGTTTAAACGTCTGGTCCGATTCTAAATAAATTTGTCAAACGGATAACCTATGAATCGGAGAAGCACCTAACTTATAAATGTGTCAAAAAAATTGGAGATATTAAAAAGATAATTAAAAAAGAATCAACAGTTACCTATCAAAATATTAAAATAAAAAAATCATTAGCTATTTAATTATGTTATAATAATAGTATTTTTAAAATATATTTCAATTTGAAAGGTATGACTTTAAACTGTTTTAAAACCAATACTATTATAGAAGTAATTAGATTAAATAAAACATGTAAGTTATAGATATTTTGTTATTTACATTCAAATATTGTTGTTTAAGTATAGTTGAAGAAAATATTAAATACATAATAATAATATGTCAACGATCATTATCACATAGGCGTGCTATATTATATCTAGCTTAGCTTGACGCCGCACTCACACTAACTTATTTTTATTGTCTTCACGCACACACAGATGGTTGTGGTGTGAGCGAGTTCAACACGCTTGGATCCGCTCATCTAGAGATGGTGATAGCTGAGTTTTCTATTTGGTCTTAGATTGCTTTTTATTAATTAAAATAATACTGTTAGACTTCGGCCACGTCTCTTTCTTCGGAAACTTATTATTAAATAAAAGAGGTGTGTCATGAAGATATTTCATAAAAATAAATTTATTACACGGATTCCGAAAAAATATGTTTTGACTCTGTCGTACATACCTCATCAATCATCAATCCACTTAAAACAGTGTTGCCGATCAATCAATACCTGCATTAAATTAAAATATTTAAACATAACAATCGTACTACTAATCTAATAAAATTATAGTAATGTTTATAATCGGTTATTTTATTAATTATGTAATGGCATTATTATCTTCAAGTAATGTGTAATAAATAATAATGTTTAAGCATTTAATTAGTTAAAAAAGATAAGCCTACTTCTTAGCATGCTAAATCAATCCAGTGGGAGCTGATAATAATGCCGACTTTTGACGGACATGTTCATGAATCATGACATAGTAAACAAAATAATTCTAGTATTATCTTAGGATATTTTGTGCATGTTAGTTATTCAATCACGCTTTAACCCTAAAACGATCATGACTAAATTAGGCACACTTGTTTTGTATAGGTGTTTTTTTTGTTATAATTATTATTACTGAATATTATATTCACAAATATTTTAATATGTACCATATTTTTAATCTTTATGGTAGTTATTCAAGATAATATAAATAATATAAATTATTGTGTCAAATTTAGCGTACAAGTTTTTTTGCCTTGTCACTGTCGCTATGCCATCACATGTTATAAACCAAGATCAACTGTTAATCAAGTCGTTTATTGTCTCGCCATAACAGCGAAATAAATTTGTGATGAATTTAATTAATTTATTTTATACATGTATAAAATAAAAATCTAAACAATAGTAACCTAAGCCGTTCCTTACTACATTAGCTGTCTGCCAGTGAAAGTCCCGTCAAGATCGTCCAGCCGTTTCAGTTAACGGGTACATACAAAAATTATAAAAAATGTTGTTTTGGTATGTGTAATTACTTTGTTATATACATATGCATTTAGTAAAAAGCTGTTATTTTAATATTAGATACAAACACTCCAATTTTATTTATTTGTATAGATAGTACATACAAATTTTAATACTATCATAGAATATGTATATTTATTGCTAGAAAAATAAATAAGCAATGTTATTAATTCTCGTAAATAAATCTATTTTTCCTCCATAATCATAATATTATTCTAATGTCCGTACTCAGCTACATTTTCCTACAAGTCATTCTGCTTGCGCTAATTCATTAATTACTTTAAATTTTAAAATATGTTATTGGTTTAGAAGGTTTGACTAAACACAAAACATACAAAAATTTATGTTAGAATTTTCATATACGTTCATCGTGATGAATCCCGTTGTAGTACTAATAATAATAAGCGTTTGTAAGTGTGCGTGAGGTTGTCTTAGTGTGAGTATATCATGCCTCGTTTGATTCAAAAATAAATGCTTAAAATTAATTATTATTGTTACATAATTAATTAACGTCTATAATTTAATCATTAATTTTTACTTTTCATATCAAATTAATTGTAGATTTACTATTGTAAATTATGAAAAAAATATGAAAGAAAATTACGTTACCCATCAATATTTATCTTAAACGAAACATTTGTTCAACTTTTATAGTTTTTTTTAAATTGATGATAGAAATATCTCGTAATACTTACATTCATTTTCTGTAAAAAGCTGTTCTATATTATGTTCTAATATTATATTTTTTTATGCCTTTTATTTATGTTAATTTAGGTGATAAAAGGTATTTAAGTTAATTTATGCTCTCTATTTACCTATGTTTACTGCATATTAAATCTTTTTATATTTGTTTCAGGTAGTCTTCGAATCTTCTGATCGATTTTTTTAATTGGTATGTAAATGTAGGATCATAGAACTTAACAATATCGTCACGTCGTTATCAAATGCTACATTTCACGATTTCACTAGTACATAAACCTAAGTCTTTTAATTATTAGAGGCCGACCGCAACAGGATTTACAACCAAAACCGAAAACTAACCTTCGGCTCTGTTATCAGTTTCGGCCGAAAACAAAAGACACACGTGGCCTTGTAATATGATTGTTTTTATGTTAAAAAATATGTTACACACAAGAATAGCCAACCTAGAACAGCTACCTACCTAAAACAGTCAACTAAATTTGATAAATTAGAAATAAAAGATTTAAAATCATGACTTATAAATTGCTTGGCATTTATCCAAGTTACAATATATCACCATACCTCTAGTATCACTTATTTATTAATTGAGATCTTGTAGGTATTAGTATTACTATTAGACGTAGGTACATAATCAAAACAAATAATTAATAAAAAGTTAAAAAAATATTTTGTTACGTACCTATATTACGTACCTATAATTAGTTACGTTAGGTATTGTTTTTTGAGATAGTCTATTTTATCATAAAATACATATTTTTTATGTTATCAATAAAATAATTATGTAGGAAGCTACTTATTACTTAACTGCAAAAAATAAATTAACAAAGAAAGTCAACCTTAAAATGTAAGTAAGCAGCATCGTGGCCAATACCGAGAAATGGCTTAAAAAAGACATGTGTGACATCATGCAGTGCTGTTCCACACTTACGTGCTTATATGGTGTATAGTGACTATACGGCTCGGCTAACCTCGAAAGGATTCGTATACAAGCACGAACATCTATTTTCGGTTTCGGCAGAAGGTTCAGCCGTTTTTAGCCGAAACTGTGGCCGTAACTAGATTTTGTGGCCGAAACTGGCCGAAATTGAAACTGAACCTTCGGTCGATCTCTATTAATTATTATATGCTTGTATTTAGAATATGTTTTTTTTAATCTGCTATTCTGTAGTTTTAGCTTGACTCACAATATTGTGTATTCTCTATTTATTCTTATGTCGCGCCTGTTGAATGTTTTATGCAGACGTGATCTCTATTTTCTCAAATTCTTTCAAAAATAAACTTAAATTATAGTTTTTTTTCTGACCGCATAACTGACATAAGAACTACTTACTTTAACATCCAGCAAATGTAAGGTGTCACAAAAAGCTAATTTATAAATTAGCCATATGTCATAGCCGCTATGAGATCGAGCATAGATGCTGCCTGACATTGACGCACATGATCCGAATAACGACACAAAACAATGCTCAAAAGGAGAGCTTATCCCTATTTATCGAGTTTTTTCAGTTTATCTGGAAAACATAACGTTGCCTAGGATTGGATTCGTATCCGATATAGTGACGACATGACGATATTTATTTATATTGTTTTTTACAAAATTGTTTCTCATTAATATCATCGGAAATATAAATAATCAAAAAGTAACGAAATGTAAACAATGCACTGGCTTTATTGTTATCAAACAGTCAAGCGCTGGAATGCATGTAAGCGCTCCACAAACTGCTGATAGCCCCTTATCTCATCTACTACTACGTCAACAGACTTTAACTGTCCCTTTCTATCAACTGCCAATCGCATATTCCTATCTCGTTCGCTCTCACGTTATGTCGTTTCTTTCGCTCTAATGAATTAAATCAACAACCTCTCGCTCTCTCCCTCTCGATAGATGATCAACGCTCCCTATTTGAATTTATTTTGAATTTGGAATTCTATTTTTTTATATATTATGGTTATAGGTGTTAACATTTTACATTAGTAACTATATTTTTCTTATGTTTCAAGGCCAAGAAGTTATTATTGTTGAGATAGTATGTTATTATGTATAAATTTCCATTTTTCTTGACAGTTAGTATCTATTGATTTGAAATTTTTTGAAATAGGCATTTGTAAAATCATAAGTGTCTTTTACCGGTCGTCGGTTAAAATCAACTGGAAATCGCGAAAGAAAAAACTTAAATAATTTTTTTACATCTACGGTACATACGATTTATACTTCGACTAATGTCAGTCTATTGCGAGTCGAAAATTTGGATTTAAGCACATATTTTTCGGTTCTGCGTAAACAAACATTATTTTATTAATTAAATACCCACATCAAAATAATAAATGCTCCTTTTTAAGGTTTCATACTCAAAGAGTAAAAATGGAACCATAATATGGTTCCGTTTTAGGACGCCGCCGTCCGTGTATCTGTCTGTCTGATAGCTAGATATTTGAATTTTCACAGATAATGTATTTCTATTGCCGCTATAACAACTGGTACTAAGTTCAGGTGTGCTCCACTGGCATCCAGGGTTTTCTAGTCTTCTATATTGCTGAATATGATTTGTCATGCATTTCTTAACATTAGGAACTGATCCGCTTGATGGCTACTGAACCTAAGTTAACGACAAAAGGTTAAAAAACAACACCCTATTACTGAGAATCTGATCATCTGTCTGTCTCTCACCAGGCTTTAAATTTTCACAGACTTAGGTATTTCTTTTGCTGTTATAACAACAGAATGAAGTAAACATTAAAACAGGTTCCCATATAACAAACGTATTGTATACTAAGTTATTATTTACCGACAAGCTATAGATGTTTAATAATTTAATAAACCATATTTAGATCGCGGTACATGGTACGCGGCTCAGATTGAATATTTATAATTTAGCTTTAATAATATAATCAGATGATGACCCTAAAAATAAATTGCGCAAGCTATATACTAAATCAAGGGTAGGTCGAAATTAGTTTCATATTCGGTTCAACCGAATTTCGGCTTTACTAATAAATAAA
>DVZL01006051.1:0-11624 GCA_018236625.1 Lasaia peninsularis
CCTGCCAATGGAAGTCCCATGGAAATCGGTCCAGCTTATTTCAGAGATTAGCGGGAACAAACAGACAGACAAAAATATTATTCAGGTATTTTATACCTAGTAAACATACATATGCATTTAGTAAAAATAATTACTTTAATATTACATACAGACACTGCAATTTATTTGTATAGATAGTTGGACATTCTATCTCTAAAAATCGTATATTTTTTACTTTATGTTTAGCCTAACGATTGAAAAGTTTTTATACAATTACTTAATACATATACACACGTAACTTTTTTCATTCCGATATATACATTCATATTTTACGCCAAGTCCTTTGTGGACATTCTATAGGATCTGAATCGTAAATTTTTTGGTCCTTCGAGCCGAATTTGAACCAGTCACATATAAATTAGTAGGTAACAAGATTTTTCCAACTGAGTAATTTGTCATTTTATTAAATCAGTTATGATATTTATAATTCCAGATATTTTCACATTGCAGTAAGCAAACAAAAGGTGCACCTGTAGGTGTTACGTACCTAAAGGATACCAATAAAATTCTCTTATTAAGACTCCGCTGTCCATTTGTCTGTCTCTCTACCAACAGGCAGTATCTCATAAACAGAATGATATTTATATTTAAAGAGGGCTCCCATACAGCAAATGTGTTTTTTTATCATTTTTAAAAATAACGGTACAGATTCTATACGGTACAGAACCTTTCGTGTACAAGTACAACTCGCATTTGGCCGATTTTTCTTAATCATAATCATCATTCTTTTAAACTTTAACCTTAAAATAATACCGAAAAACTTGCCGTAATTCATATAGCTTTCTCTACTCAATAAGCTTTGGGCTTATAAAGAAAAATTCGAATAAAACTAATTAGTATTTCCTTTTTAGTCAGCATGAAATGAGGTCCCTTGAATAAAAAATGTATAATCAAGGCTTAGAACTTTCAATATGCACGAACTACTGAAATTACTGTTAGAGCTTCGAAATACAATGAATTTTTAAGATATCATTCAAGACGAGGGCCACGATCTCTTACAGTATAAATAGCTTATACCTTCTGCGATCACTGTTTTACGATGAAATTCACTCAGTATATAATGTAAAGAATTGTATAATGATGAGAATTTGAGATGTCTTATTTATTTAAGTAAATAAGAATACGAATACTTTATTACCAATTTACAAAATTACATTATTTTAATTGATGTTGCCTGTGGACTTCACACTACACGAGGTCTGTGGCGTGGATACGTTGTCTGTTCGTTTATTTGCTTCGGCAAATTTTTAAAACGGCTGGACCGATTTTGACGGGACTTTCAATTAAAACTTATAGATAAATAGCTTAAAACTTATAAAATAAAATCTATACAAATAAATTAAAATGGAGTGTATGTATGTAATATTAAAATAACCACTTTTTACTCAGTACATATGTATATGTTTATATTATACCAAAACAATATTTTTAACAGATGCTGTATTTTTGTTGCCGCTCCCATACGTCTAACGTGATTTATTAGTAAGTTGTTTCCCAACAACCAATAGATGTCGTTGCGTAAATTTAGATGGCGATATAATTAAATTGAATATTTAAAATTTAGTTCTTTTCATGTAATGAAAAATAAATCGCACAAGCTATATACCTACTACTTAAATACTTGAAACGAGATTTATTTGCTGTTTTTATAATTGATTTATATGATACGGTACCCTTCGTGCGCGAGTCAACTCGCAATTGACCGTTTTTTTTGAAATAACGTCTGGATTTATAGTCGCTTGAGTCAACTTTAGCAGTCATTTTTTAAGGAACTTTTGTCATAAAAACATCGAGCTCGGTTCATAATATACCAAGACGTAAATACTCATGCGGTTAATAGGCTTTCACAAACTTTATTATGCCTTTTAACATCTCTTTTTTTCATGGTATTACTCAACGAAAGGAGTTTATAATTCCTTGAAAGAATTCTATTTTTTTTCTGGAATTTTGTATCTACGCATGCCGAAGCTGCTATTCAGATACAAAATACTTTAAATTGGACGATTTCTTAATTCAAAACATAGATATTTTTGTTTTATTACATGGTCCATTCTAAATTCAAAACATATATTTTTTGTTCATTATTTAAGCATACTTTTAAATTTCATTTTTATATCTTCAATTAAGTAAAATTGCAAAGTGCAAATGATCGCGAGGCGGAAGTCGCGGACATAGAAAAACGAACTACAAAGATTTATGAGTGATAAAGTTTAGTATTTACCTCTGATTTGTACACCTCCTTGCCTATTTTTGCTGCCATAGCGTCATTGTTCGCCAATGCTATTTTTATGTTTTTACGCAAGGAAATTCCAGTCCTAAGACAACTTAAGTAGGCTAAGCATCATTACTACTTTTAATGTGTATGGGCAACGGAATTATTAAAAAAACTTTTGTGTATGGATAAACGTGTGTGTATAAGCAAAAAAACTTGCGGTGTTTAGACACAATCACAGCTTATAATGTCTTGAAAATGGTATAAACTCGCACGGGTGGGATCGTACCGCCTTACCTATTCCATACTATCTATATTGATATGATAACTAAAATAATAACTTAATACAGAAGGTCCCTTAAGTAGGCACTAAATAAATTAAGCGACTTAGTATTGCATGGATCACACAACTTTTTACGATAGAAAAATGAGCTGGTTTTTTAAAGAATTTTTTTGATAGTATTTATATTTATTTTAAAATTATATATTATACTAGCGACTCGCCCCGGCTTTCATATTACATTATATAACATAAAATCCTTCCTCTTGAATCACTCTATTTATTTAAGAAGACCGAGCATTTAAAGATTTAAGCATACATAGGGATGTAGGGACAGAGAATACGACCTTGTTTTATACTATGTAGTGATACTAATATCTTATTATTCATAAACATTATTTTACACCCGACTTCTTTTAACCCTCTCTATCATAAACTACCACCGTATCCAAACCTAGCCAGTCCGGAGAAGAAACGGCAAAACAAACTCCCCGGCAACCAAATTAAAGCCTCACTATGTGTTTATTATCATAGCAACAACAGAAATACATCTGTGAAAATTTCAACTAACTGTCACGGTTCATGAGATACAGAGGTCTCGTTTTTACTCTTGGGCTACGGAACCCTACAAAAAAAACGTGACTATACTTACTTGTACATTTATTGGTGGATTATTAGTTTTAAATTTTAAATTACGTTGCGCTGACCCCTATGGAGATAACAAGCGTGACGGCAAACTGCTTCTGAGTTATGATTAATAAATAAAAACTAATTTATTATAATATTTGTCATAAATAAATTATTAAATTAGGAAGAAATGTAAATAACGTACCAAGACTTAATACGATGACTCGTAAGTTATATGTTTATTACATTAATAATAATCAACCATCTTTATATACAAATAAATAAAATTTAAATGTCTGTTCGTAAAATTAAAATAACCGCTTTTTACTATATTCATTTGAAAGTAAACAGTGCGGTTACGTACGGTACATATACCAAAATAACATTTTTTAAAATTTTTGTCTATCTGCCTGTCTGTTCCGGCTAATCTATAGAACGGCTGACCTGATTTTGCCGGGAAGACCTGATTGACTTTCACTGGCAGATAGCTGATATAATAAAGAGTAACATATTTTTATTTTAGAACTAGCTGCTCCCACGACTTCGTCTACGTTTTTACGGTGACCTGTTGGCAGAAATTACTCTGTTACTCAGTCGAGTAGCACAGACTCCTCGGACAATAAAATGTAACAAAAACAACATTGTAACATATTTTTGTTTAACACTATTTCAACACATAACTACATTTGATCTGAGTCTTTTCTTTTTGTATAACGGTTCGACATTAGTTAATTTAATATTACATCTGGGTTTCAACTTACGATGGTCATTAAATCATTTATAGTGTGAATTGTTTTGGCTGTTATTTTTGAACCACAAAACATACAACAAAAATACGAAGATAACTATGTTATATCCAAAATTTCTTTACTATCCGTTCAGTAGTTTGAAGTTTCAGTGTGAATTGCAGCCGGGACATAGACATACAAAAATTCTAAAAATGCTGCTGCCCGTTTTTAGTTGCTTTTTTTATGATATTGGAAGGCAAACAAGCCGACGGGTTTCCTGATGATGAGAAATACACGTCGCCTATAGACACCAAAGGTGGAAATGATGCGTTGCCAACCTGAGGCTGGGATGGTAAGCCTCTTGCGTGAGTAGGTTTACAGGCTACACTATCCTCCAAACCAAAACACGACAATGACGAGCACTGCCGCTGTTGTGGCAGGAATAGGTTAGGGGGTGGTACCATTCCGGGCGAGTCGTTGCAAGACTCTATCACATAGTCAATGACACGGTTTTGGTGACAATAGACCCTGTGCTCGCCTCTTACGAGCTGTCTGGGTGGAAGGCAGTTGGCCTATGCTACAACGGAACTGGGAGCAACACGGGGAAAAATGTTTGGACTCTATTAAATATCTTCAATGTTCAGAATTTCACTCTTCTAGATTTTTATCATAGGTATAGATTGTATAACAATGTGTGTTTGTATGAAAAAAGTTATTATAATGCCTACCATGTGATACTCTAGACCTGAAGATGCGTATAATTTTTTCAGGGAAATCTGAAGATTTTTTTCATGAATGCCAGTTTTATAAATTCGGAAGTATTTGTATAATGATTTTGGCGAAATTTTATATATGGATGAATGAAAATAGTTAATAGTAGAACTGGGGTCTATATTATATAAGTTTATTTTATCCTGATGACTCATGTGGTTCTTGTAATAAAACGAAGGCACGGACAATAGCTGGTATACGTTCCTATATCTTATTATCTATATATAAACAAAGTCATGTTAATAACCGATTTGGAACTTAAGAATACTTATACCATTCTTTATGATTTTTGTTTTTTGGATATGTCTTTGTTCGGAATAGGATAAGTGTTAATTATTAAAACTTTGAAAATTAACAAGCGGCATGAAGTTCATCGGGACTGCTTTTACATAATAAATAATATCACTAAGCATTGTATAAATTTCAGTTATTTAAAAACTACATTTAATGCACTCTGAAGACATCTAGGTTCCAGATAAATTCCGTCGAATAAGAATGTAAGTATTCTTTAAGTTGTTTAGTTGGTTTGAGGTTCCGAACGTTGCTTTAAGCCACACTAGCGCCATGAGCGTGCTTTGGCGATAAACGTAACTAAGAGAGCTCGTTGGTGCTGCGCCCCACTGTAGCGCTCGCCACAACCGCCACGCAGTCTTCCCGCGTTGATCGCACGTGTGTCTAGCGTGCCCCAACTCTTATAAAACGCTTCCGATCGAAACAATAATATATAAACTCTTATATGTTTAAACTGTCATTAAATAATTTTTTTGCTTGTGATAATCTGTGCTCGTCGAACGTGAACTCTGTGTGACTTGAGTGCATCAATTAAAACTGTAATTGCTTTAATTTCTACTTCCTCCATATCAATTATTACATGGAACCGGAACACTGTAAATAAACAAGAAAATTTATGCTAGAAATGTGTCTTCTTTGACTTACTGGATGGTGGGTAATTATTAAATTAAAGAGATATAAAATAAAGCACCGGAATTTATATCTACATTTTATATACTGTTATGCAAATAACCATGGAAAATGACTGAAATTATTTAATACATTCAAAAATTTACATTATTAAACTAAAAGTTGAATACTTATGTTGCTTTCTCGATAACATTTTAATACGTTACTTAATTTTTATCTATCGTTAACAATATCGTTTTTTTTAATTATGCTTTTATAGATTTTGTAAACATCATATTACATTGTAATCTTTATTCAAAACAAAACTGGATATCCTTAAATTATGTACATTATAATAAAGATAGTGATAGTATTTTATTTTGGTTTTTAATTTTTTAAACTTTTAAGGTGACAAAATTAGAAAAAAAGGTTTAGTAAAAGTTTCCGAACAGTTTAGTTTTTTTTTAACTCACCATTTCACATCATAGATATATTCAAATCAGCCTCATTCTTAAATTCTTCGATCTTATAGGTAAGCAACGTATTTGTAGAACAGGTTTGTTAATAAGTATTTTATAAAACTCAAACGGGTTTTAATTATTTAATAAATTATATAAGTATGTTAATAATATTGTTTAAACTGAATATCAACAATTTGCACTGTATTTTGTAAATCTTTAATCACAAGGTTTTTGGATTCCGTCCCTAAAAGGTTAAAACGAGACCCTATTACTAAGACTTCACGTCACATCTATCCGTCTGTAACCAGACTGTATCTCATGACCCGTGATAGTTAGAAAGTTGAAATTTTCGCTGATGATTTTTTCCTGTTGCTGATATAACAGCAAATATTTAAATAAAATAAAATTAATATATCCCTCTCATAAACAAACGTGTTTTTCTGTCGTCTTTACAGACAATATGCACTTAGCCGGTTTTTTTCAATATATAAGTTTTCAAATTATTCATGTTTTTTGATTATTAATCTTGATTATTTGTAGAAACTAGTAAACTTAAAGGAAAAAGAAATTCCTTGTAGTATTATAAATGTGTTTTTTTGTATATTTGTTCACTGTCATTACATAACGGCTGAACTGATTTTAAAGAAGTTTGTTCGAGGCTCAGGTTCGTTTCTTAACTAGGATTAGCATTTATTTGATGAACAGAAAGGTATTTATTATTGGTATGGATTTTTAATAGGATTATTCCGCCAATACTAGTTTATACTTAAAACACAAACTTGAATTAAATGTTGCCAGTTATATTAATTCAAAATTTTTGACATATATATATCTTCAGACCAAGTCCCTTGCGTGGTAGGCAGAGAGTATCGAGTGCCAAAGGTCACGACTCCAACATACATGTCTAGCTTGCTCCAGATTCATTACTCTCTTCATACAAATTCGCCGGTTTCGGAGACTCTTGACACCACCCTCGGATAATACATGAGTGAAATACATTTCTAGTTGTTAATAGCTTCCCGCCCGTGGCTTCGCCTGCGTCAATTATTTTGATATCAGTTTTGAAAGAGCAGATTTTTTTCCGACTTATAATACTTATTGCGTAAAAAACATACTTCCTTTTAATGTAGTCGGGTCAAAAGAAACCTATATGTAATTATCATGTATAAGCTATCTTACTGTAAAGTTTCACTCAAATCCGTCCTGGAGTTTTTTCGTGAAAGAGTTACAAACATCCACACAAACATCCATCCATACTAACGAACTTTCGCGTTTACAATATTAATAGGGAGTAGAATAATTAGCCAATGATAAATATCTATTGCAAGCTTTTTATTTATTATTTGAATGAAATTTTTTATAACTTCAAGTAATACACCGAAAAACACATTCATTGATAAAAAAACACTATCTATTCTGAAAGTAGGACGTTGATATTTATCAATATAGATAAGACGTGCCTGTGATAACTTCTGTCTAATTACGTACGAGTAACAAGTGCATATTTTTAGTAGCTCTAAGTATATGCTAACAGCCAAGTGCGAGTCGATCTCGCGAACGATGGTACCGCTCTATATCCAGCAACTATAAACAGACAAAAAATCACATTTCAAATAGGTATTTCTCATTTTTCTTTTTATCAGTACAATAAGCTACCGACAGGGGTTTTTAGGTTTTGTGATTTTCTCAATTTTACAGGATTTAGATCATTATTTTACCCCCAAAACCCCTAGGTACCAATAGAGCCGTTTCCGAGATCGTCGGTGTATTTATATGTATGTATGTATGTATATAATATACAATATATACAAGAATGGGTAATTTAAAAATATTAGATAATAATGTATATGTATACTTCATAGAAACCATTTTTAATTATTAATAAATATATGGCTTGAACTTAAACAAAAACATTCAATCTTAGTCCATGTTCCCTGTTTTAAATAGCGACATCTATTAAGTGTCGAGAAACACCATAGCAAAAAAAGCGTTTGTTGCTTGAGAGCCCACTTAGATATATACTTAATTTTGTTTGTTTGTTACTTATTTTTACAGTGGAGTCTTAGTAATGGGGCCCGTTCTTACCCTTTGGGTACGGTACCATAATATGTTGACAACCACCGAATAAAATATTTCAATTACGAATTTTCTGTCCATACTAATAAATGGGAAAGTGTATGTGTGTGTCTGTTTGTTTATTCGACTTTCACGGCAAAACGGGGCGACGACTAGACTTGATTTTTAGTAGAGACAGGTGAAGAGATTTTGTCCCTTTCTAACCTCCCACTTCCCTAAAAGGGCACCCCCCTTTGTTGAAGTTAATCCATACAAATAATGGAGTATTTGTATGGATAGTATGAGGACTATTCGTGACTAATAAAAAAATCGTGTATTTTTTTGGAAATCTGCCCCCAACCCTTTAAAAAAGGGGTGAAATTTTATTTGGGACTTATCGTAATTCTCACTTTTCAAGGTAGGAAGCTAAAAATCAACCGCTTCAACGCGAGTGAAGCCGTGCCGTGCCGTGTACTAGCCGTATTTAGTGTTCGTAAATTTTGTATCATGGACTTTTAAAACTGATTGTACATTCAAAATATTCCAAAACCAAAATTTGAATAGATGACTTTATTCCATTTAAAATATAACAGTTTCTTATTTTCTTTATTATTATTTTTAAGATTAATAATTAAATTGTTACTTTACTCGAAACATGCCGTTATTCCCACAAATTTTTGTTCTAATTGCTACATAACCCTTACCCGGATGACCGAACTTTGCTCGGTGTGTTACTGATGAAATATGAATAATAATAAATAACCAGGCCAGCACTTCTATTTTTCGATTATTAATAAAAATATCTTAGCAACCAAACTCTACGTAAGCCTCTACTTTCTAAATGTAGATATTGGCCATAAAACGACATTTTCTGAAATAAAACCTAGCTAGATCGATTTATCGCCTTCGAAACCCCCTAAATACAAAATTTCAAGAAAATCTTCGTTCAAGAAAAAATACTTCGTCTGCGTTTTTATTTAATTATTTTATTTTATACATTTCTAAAGTAAAATTTTAAAATGAAATTAGCCTAGTATCTACTCCTTATTACATCAACTGTCTGCATTAGAATTCCCGTCGTTTCAGAGATTAGCTGATACAAACAGACAAAAATTCTAAAAAAATACTAAAAAGCGGTTAAAAATAAAATTATCATCTTAAAGTATTATTTCATCAATATTGTCCATGTTAGAGCGTGCTTAAAATAATATAATATTAGAGACGCTCCATGGATTTCTATTCTGCATTATACAGACGTCTAATCATATTTGAATTCATTCCTTGGACAAACACAAATTCACACATTGTAGTTAATTGTATAACTGGTTTTATTACCCTGAAGAATACAATGATACGAATTATTATATTTAAAACGTTATAAAACACTTCAAATGTGCAAATTTCGTTGCAGTAAGTACATGAAGTCTCTATAATATCCATCGCCATATTGGTCTCAATTAAAAATATTCTTTATTCTTATAAGACATATCTTATATGTATATGTATCTAGTAACTTTAAACGAGCAATTCTTGTATATATAATTCTTGTATTCTTGTATATATCAACGATCTCGGAATCGGCTCAAACGATTTTCTTGAAATTTTGTATTTAGGGGGTGTCAAAGGCGATCTAGCTAGGTTTTAATTTCAAAAAATGTCGTTTTATAGCCGATATCTACATTTAGAGGGTAGAGGCTTACGTAGAGTTTGGTTGCTAAGATATTTTTATTAATTATTGAAAAAAAACAGTGGTTGCCTGGTTACTGATTGTTGCTAATATATTTTTATTAATAATCGAAAAATAGCAGTGGTTGCCTGGTTACTGATTATTCATATTTGATCAGTAACACACCGAACAAAGTTCGGTCATCTGGGTAAGGGTTGTGTAACAATTAGCTATAAAACCGCCATTGCGTACTAAATAACAACATGTTTCGAGTAAAGTAACGATTTAATTATTAATTTTAAGATTTTTTAAGATAAATCGATCTAGCTAGGTTTCCATTAACATATTTTAGGCTTACTAGAGTTTTGTTGCTTATATATTTTTATTAATAACAGTGGTTGCCTGGTTACGGTAGCTCTATCTCTTATCGTTAATAGGTTATGTAAAACGGCCATCAATCGTGTTTTCATTGAATAAAAACCTCCTACAATATCATTACAGTTTCAAAAAAACATGATGTATTATTAAAACACCCGTTCCTATGTGTTTGTACCCGCACTTGCTAGGTTTTGTTATGGTTTATGGGACATATAACTTACCAGATCTCATTAGTTAAATTACTGTCTTTTTGTTTTTCAAAACCTATCAAGGTGAATCGACCATTTATTTTACCGACATAAAGACGTTCTTATTGCTATCGTCCAATCCCTAAAATAGTTTACAAAATTTTAGGGTTTATGTAGATTATATGAGAGTAAAGGACTTGTATAGACGTTTAATCAAAGTCATAAAATATATCGAATTGAAGTTGTAAAAGTTATTTTACGAGTATTGCAACTATTTTGACACGACTAAAATGTTCTGTTTCATTTGCTTTTAACTTTAAGTAATTATGACATTGGTAATTAAGTGTATGCTATCATTCTCCAATGTAATAAAAACAAAAGAGATAGAAGATTTTACTCCTGTAAAATTAGTCAAGAAGGTCACTAGTACGATTTTTAAGCAATGCATTCCGAGGTACGTAATAAAAGTCAGTAGAAATGTCAAGTACAAACTAATCTAATAGCCGTTTTGTCTCTTTCTTTTACTTGCATTGAAAGAAGATAGTGATAACTTAAAACAAGTTTCACGGCAGAATTGCCGCCCAGAATTAAATAACGGCTGAAGAATGGATGAATAAACTTTATGATGAAAGAATATTACAAAATAATATATCACTAAAATACAATATTTCACTGAAGTTACATAAAGGCGGTCTTACTTACCTTTTAAAAATTGTTTAGGTATATACCTTTTAGAAAGATAGAAACGTTGTTCAAATCAATAGATTTCTTGGGTCTCCAACTAGAAAAAACACAAGTACCTGCGTCATTTTTAGGGTTTTGTACCTAAGGGGTATTAACGGAACCCTATTACTAAGACTTCTCTGTTCGTCTGTTTTTTTTACGGGTTAAGGAAGTAAACGGCTCTCCTGATGTAAGAGACAACCGTGGCCTATAGACACAGTATATGTTGTGAGTGCGTCGCTGTCCTGTTGTGTCAGGCCTGATGTGCAAGTTTACCGTGTTATGTGGTGAAACTGACTTAAACTTTTTTTAAAAAATATTTATTTTAAATATATTTATAATTAAAGAAAATACAAAATTAAACTTATACTAGCTACAATGATGTTGAAGGTTTAGAGATTGGAATCGGAATGACCTTGGAACTCTGGTTTAAGGAATAAATGGATGTTTGTTTGAAAGAGTGGGGAAGTGGGGTAATGATGTGGGTCTTGTTTATATTTATTAATTAATGACTGTGTGAAACTAAATGATACTATTTGGAAAGATAACTAATGATATGAAAACAAGATATAGAATGAACTTTGAAATAAACTATA
>DVZL01006052.1:0-11624 GCA_018236625.1 Lasaia peninsularis
ATTAAAAACTTTTACTTTGTAACAACTTATAACACACATATTCTGCAAATAAATAAATTTCATTTCATTTCATTTCACTGGAAAACATAACAAATACAAGTACATACTTATTTTATCAGATAAACAGATAAAGCAAATATAATCGTTTAAGTGGAAGTGGAAGGAAGGAAGTCTCTACGTTGCATTATCTGTATTTTTTTTTAATCAATTAAAAAGGTTGAACTGTGCATTAAGCAGAACATAGAAGTTCCTCAAATATTTATGCGTGCGTTCAGAAATTTATTTTGTGTAAATTAAAGTTTCTATCTCCGAAAACAATTTCTAAGATTTATTTTATAGGTTAACGAATATACGTTTTTGTATTTTTTTTAATTCATTGACTGTTAGGCGGTACGAAGTTCGCCGGGTCAGCTAGTAATTAATCTATTACATCTGTGATATTTGTGTTTAAATAAATGTAAAATAATCTTCATATTCGTATCCCCGAAAGGATTAGCAGAGGTACATACTTATATACCCACGAGTAGCCAAGGCTAATAGGACAGTGGCGAGAACCGTCGCCATAGTCGGCCCGATTGAATCCTTACTCCATGAGTTTTTCAGATTTACTAAAAAGGCACATAAAACATGTTGACCGATCCGGAAATCGAACCTGGGACCTCATGCATCAAAGCGATTAAATATACACAATAATGTGACAAAATAAAATTACTTTGAGGAAGTTTGAAATGACACTCACAAAAGTCAGCAGGATTATGGTAGGTGGGACACTCCAGACCTGCGCTGCTCAGTGCCGGTAAAAAATCTTCAACGGGTCCAGAATAAAACGTCCGACCAGCGGCCAAACAGAAAAGGCGGTCAATCTTCTTCAGGATCAAAGCCGAAGGTTGATGTATCGTCATGGCGATTGTTTTGCCACCTTGCGCTAATCTCTTAAGTAAAGTTATGATAGAACTTGCGGTTGATGTATCCAGACCCCTAGAACAGATCGACTTGATTAATTATCAACATTCACTCGGACTAAAAAAGACAAAAAGTAAATAAATAATTTTATCAAACACAGAGGACACCACTGAATGTGTTTTGTCCAGTAATTTGTCCAGAGATATTTATTTACCCATTCACACAAACACACTCACACACATACTTTTTATTGCTCATATATATAATTATAACTAATTTATCGTAATTTGTAACATGGAAGATGAAGTAGTAGATCTACAACACGAGTTATTACTTAGTGTAGGTACTGAGTATCAATTAATGTAACATATTCTATATTGTTCATCGTTGGCGCTTGGTGAAACTTCCACATATTCATATCTTAAACTAGAAAACACATGTACTTTTTCACATATAACTTATAATTGAAAACTACTTCTTAAAATAGCCAACCAAAAACTCAATTCGTTTTTATTTTCATTGTATTTATATCTACCCACATTCGCCTACAATAACAACCGCAAACAAAAAAATTGTTAGTAACTTAAGTTTTAGCCCTGATGATGCTGTAAAAGGCGAAACCGGTTTGCTATTTTAAGAAGTAGTTTTCAATTATGAGTTATGTGTGAAAAAGTACATGTGTTTTCTAATTTAAAATATGAATTAATGTAACATTAAAGTAAGATTGTTTAAGTGATTGTTTGATGTTAAAATTTTACAACATTTGGTGCTTAATAAATATTATTATTATTTATAAGAATTGCTCGTATAAAATGTAGCATAAAATGTATTGACAACATAATAAGCCTAGAGCATGGAAGAAACGAGAGAACCGTATGTCTGACACGACAAACGTATAAACAATACATATTCTGGGATTTTTTGTGACATCATAAACAATATTAACGCCACGGAGTTCGAAGAATCACTTGTATTACGCTAATAAACACACATTTTTATCTATTTAACATATGTTTTAACCAGATAGATATCTGACTAATATTTCTATGTGAGTGAACCTTTAGATACTACAATCAAATTTCGGTGTGAAAAAAGTGAATTCGGTGTCCGACTTTAATGCACGAGGTCCCGGGACTACTTGTTTTTATCTTTTTTTCACTTAATCTGAAAAAAATAATGTTGAGTTGAAACCTAATTAGTGCCCGACGCACGGTGTAGCGACAATAAGGAATATGCATGTTTTTTTAAATTTTTTTAAACAGTAATACAAGTAATTATACAATTGAAAAAATATAATGCTTACAAAATAGTGATCAATATGCTAAAAAAATATTCCAAACTATAATTATTTTCAGATGATTTAAACACTGCCATTTTAGACGCTTATTTTTGTGTGTGTGAGAAGTGAAAAGAATAATTTGTCAACGAAGTGCAATTAAGTGAAGTGTTATTACATTTCACTAAATTCATTTCACTATATATAACTAGTATAAATAATGTACTATCCCTATGTGCAAACATTTGTATATTATTCCCAAAGATGCAAAAATAAGTATATCAATAATTGACATGGCGTTGACATTGGACCGTGACGTCACGTCATGGCGCTGCGTTTTCGAAATTTGGGAGGGAATTTCAAAAATGCTTCTTTTAAAGAAATAATATTATTAATAAAAACTTGAATATTGGCAAAAATATTTATGCGGATAAATTTCTTCAGCAATAAAGATTACACGTTATTTTTTGGGCAATATCTAAATCACATGCATATTCCGTCCCCCCGCCGCCGCGTCCGCCATCGGGAATATGGGCACGACAATCAAAAAAATTTAAAATACTGAATATTGGCACTTCTTTCTTAAATAAGAAATTTGTTGAAATATACTAACGTTGTTATATCTATTATTACTAAAATATACTTACGTTGTAGGTTCATCTAAAAATAATATAGATGGGTCCGATAGAAGCTCCACCGCTATGGCAAGTCGTTTCTTTTCTCCGCCGGACAGATGTCGACAACTAGTGTGGTACGTCTTGCTCAGGCCGACGTCATCTAAAATATCGTTGACCTAGCGGTAAAAAACAAATGAAGACATTATTCAATCGGCTCCTTTAGTGTAGGCAAATTTGAATTTGATGCATGTTTTGTTTACTTTCAATAATTAAAGGGTTTTGACGGAATCGAGAGAAAAGTTTTACTTAATTATTTAATTTCATGTATACATATTGAGTAAAATTAGTTAATTTTGGTAGAGCTTTTTTTTCAAATGCACTAGCAAAACATTCATGAAGAAATTAGTGTATCTAGTATTTTCCCGATGCCTCTAAATTTCACTCGAATTAGGATACTTTTTTATATACGACTTTTAATTAGAAACTGTTTTCTAAATAGCCAACTGGTTTCTCGTTTTACAGCATCATCAGGGTTAAAACTTAAGCTTTAGAATTTAAGTAAACAACTTTCAATTATAAGTTATATGAGAAGTGCATGTGTTTGTCATTTAAAATATGAATATGTGGATGTTTTACCAAGCGCCAACGATGAATAATCCGAGTGAATATTATACCTAAATGCAAAAATAACTCTAACTGCCTGTCTGTTACGCTTTCACAACTAAACCACTGAACCGATTTCGATGAAATTTGGTATGAAGATAGAAAACTTGGGAAAGGACATAGGCTACTTTTTAACTAACTACATAAAAGAGGGTATGTTTTTACGCAATAAGTAAGATGGAAACATTTCTGCCCTTTGAAAGTTAGCTGTGGTATTAAAATAATTAACGCGCATGTATGTGTGAAAGCTAGTGTGGAATTTAGGAATAAAATATTTACTTTTACGAAATTTGGTAAAATATTATCTGTTTATGAACCACATTGTAATTTTCTGGAATAGATAAATTAACTTTTACAAATTGTTTTGATTTACTATCGTAAAAAGCACCCTAATAAATAAATAAATCGAAAACTCTTGACGCCCGCCGTTGGTTGTTGCAATCTTTACTTCTTGATACGGTAAAAAATACGCCACCGCAGAAAATGTTCGACGAATAATAACGAACGAAGAGCCCACTGATTTATAACCGATTAAAAACCAAAAACTTAGTCATTTAAATTTTTCACACACATTTTGAAGTTAAGACCAAAAAAAAGTTAAAAGGTTAGGCAACTTTTCTTAAACATGTTTTTTATATTTTTCTGAGTAAGCATTACATTTCCCGGGATTTTAATGTGCCCGAAGTGGCGATAGGCTTGCCGTCTATCACATTATGGGCCCTAATAGCTTGGCTAATCGTGGATATTCTAGTATATCTACTGAACTTACGAGTCGTAGATATACTAGCACATCTCTCTCTACCCCATCGGGGATAATAGGAGTGAAGGTACTTCTTTAAAAAATTTATAAATGCAAAAATTATAGATCCTTTCATCTCCTACAACTTTGAAATTTTATTTTTTTCCATAGAACTTGTTTATTTTCCGGAAATCGAGAGAAACCGATTTTTTACCTTAAAAATTTGTCGGCTTGCTTCCCAGTATGACAAATAAAAAGACAGACGAACAAAAAACAATAGGAAATGAAACGCGCGTTTATATATTCCTCATTTTAAGTTAGTTAAAGATTTGCCTGTTTTTTGGGTTCCGTATTCAAAGAGTAAAAACGGTTGCTCAAGGCTCAACTATCCTGTGTGTCTGTCTGCCACCAGGCTGAGTTGAAATTTTCACTAATGATGTGATCTTGGTGCCGCTATAACAACAAATAATAAAAATAAAAAAAATACATAAAGGGTGCTTCCACAAAACAAACGTGTTTTTTTATCGTTGATACAGATAGTACGGAACGCTTCCTGCGCGAGTCAGACTCGCAATTGGCCGGTTTTATTAATTAACTTTTGCAATTTTGCATCAACTGATAACTGACATGTAAAATTTATGTTAGCATTTATTATTGTGCAAGGACAAAATTGTTTTAACAAACTTGGATAACTCAACAGTTCTTTTCTTGAATTATTATCAAAAAGTATATACAGATAAATTAAAATAATATATTGACATAATAAATTAAGTAAAAAATCTTTTTAGAAAAAGCTTTTATTATTTTTCGAATTGCTCTCAACGAGCCCTTTTACTTGATTGTATATTATAGAAGCGCTTTAAAAATAACTATTCCGCTATCTTGTTTGGTCCGCCATATTGGATTTAGAATGATGTCATGTAGGTAACTTAACGTGCATTGTCATCCAAACTTAAAGTGTATACAAATACGTATACATACAAACGTATATTTCATATAAATCGGATGAAGATATCTACTTCAAAATTGAATTCTAAGATTCCACCCGAACATACATAGGCACATACTTTGCAAGTGAAATAAAATATTTTAAAATGTACCTTGTCTTGGCGTTTCCGCGTATTTAAATCGTCCAGTTTGAGTGCGGCAACAAGAGACATGGTCTCTAACACTGTGAGGTCCTCCCGGAGGCTGTGATCTTGACAGATGTAGCGCAGACTTGACAACCTCACCGGACTTGACGCAGGAATCCGTGTGTTTTCGATTATTATTTCACCGGACGCCCCGCTCGTGCTAAAATTATATAAAAGCTTTTAAAAATATACTATTTGTTAAACTAACGCGTTCCATAATTATTTACTTAGTAGCTTTTTACCTGCATGAATTATTTTAATGCCACATATAACTTTCAAAGGGAAAGCAGAAATGTTTCCATCTTACTTATTGCGTAAAAACATACCCACTTTTATGTAGTCCGTCAAAAAGTACTCAGGTAAGTAGGTCAGAAAGTACATATTTCCCAAGTTTAGTTCTATCGTCAAACCAAATTACATCAAAATCGGTTGAGTGGTCTAACAGACAGACAGAGTTACTTTCGCATGTATATTATTAGTAAGAATATTGTCAACTTGCAGACCCGACAAACTTCGTACCACAAAACACTGATAATTAACAATTTTTATGGGAAATATAAGAGCATATATTCGGAGAATACTTTTATGAGCATGGATGCCTTAGACATCTTGATGTTTGGCGCTCCTCTAGCGTACAGTTCCAAAGGCATTTGTGGAAGAATTACCAACGACGATATTTCCGAACGGATACGAGTTGGAACCCCTTAAGAAAAGAGGTTCATTCCTAAAAGGTCGGTGACGCATCTGCGATACGATTTGAAATGTTAAACTCAAAAAACGTAGACCAATTTTTTGAGTTTGACATTTCAAATCGCGCAAAACGACACGATCGCGTCGACACGATAAGGCTCATTCTAACCCCGCTGGTGTGGCGGATGTTCATGGGCGGCAGTGATCACTCACCGTCAGGTGTCTCTCTTGGCCGCTTACCTCCTCTTCAAATAAAACAACTGCAGTAACGAAATATACTTTAAGCAATAAAGAATCAATTAACTATTAGTATGTCTCGGTTTGTTTCACATTGTGATACGTTGGAAGCAAATATTTTAGTTTTTGAGGTTATTGAAACTATTATATTGAAAAAGTCACTCAAAAAATACGTGAATAAAATAATATAATATAAGTATAATAATATAAGTAGGTCTTTGACGACCCCATCACCTTCTATTGGAATAATCAAGTATTTTTTTATGATATTGGAAGGAAACAAGCAGATATTGGATGGTAAATTGGTTACGCAAGGAACTTTAGATCTCAGGCTTGTTAGCAAAACATCATATTTGTTGTTAGCATCAGGAAATCCGTCCGCAAATAAGAAAAATCTTAAACTATATTGTTTGTTTACGTAGTTTAAAGTGAAGTCACACAAACTGACGACCTTTAAACTTGTAATTAGTTACGAAGCAGGGAACGGTTTTTCCAATTATCATTTTTTGTCACGGGATGACATATTTTTATCACAGTTTTAGTCAAATAGCCGACCTATGATCACAAATGATGTCACAAATAGATAATTGTTTAGAAAAAAATACAATGGATGGAAAAAATTGTGGCATATTTATGTAATTTTAAGAATATTGCGTAAGTTATGTAAAAAAAAACCCGCTTACTGATCGTCCATACATACAAGTGTTACCCACCAGCGTTGCTTGTTTGTTAAACTAGTAGAAGATCCGAAGCTAAGCCGACGTTCACCGAGCAGATAATAGAATAAAACTTATTTTATAATAAATTTAGTATATTAGAAAATATATTAAAAATGGGTTGCCATAAAAAACCCTTTTTTTTGGCAACCCATTTTTTTTAATATATTATTATAAGCTTATTATCTAAGGTGAAAATCGGCTTAAGTTCGGATCTTAGACCAAAGTTATTGTTCTGACGAGAGAACCTCACAATCGTCGGTAGATGCGTAGTTCCCTTTTTAAAACTTTTTTCAATTACTTCTTGTTTTATTTAAATGTACTTACGTATTAGCGGAACCTCGGAGGTTGTATGCGCTTCGGATTTATTTATTTTTTTATGTGATAACACAGCGATCAGGCACACGGGTCTCCAGATGGTAAGAGACAACCGTAGCCTATAGACGCCATAGATTTTGTAGGTGCGTCGTTGCTCTGTAGTCGGGCTGTTAGACCTTATGTGCAGGTCTACCGGCAACTCTACCCTCCGGACCGGAACACGACAAATCGTCATGGTGGTAGGAATAGGTAAGGTGGTGGATCCCTACGCGGGCGAGCTGCTGAACAGCACTCTACAACCAGTGGTCATATTGATAGTGATCTTATATACTAAAAATATAATAATAATGAAGTTTGATAAAATTAATTCGCTAGATACTTTGAGAGTGAACGTCGAATTGAACATTTCGAAGAACTATTCCTAAGTACCTGGATGACCGAGTGTTGCTCGATGTTTTGTTAGTAGGTAGATAGGTACATCACATTTTTTTTACAATTGTATAAAACACAATTTACAATGTTTTTTCGTTTCTGTGGGGCTTCCAGTAACAGTTTTCTCACAAAAAGAAGGAATTCAAAAAAAAGAATTAAACAGACTGGGTTTAGAACCCGGGCTTCTGCGTATAAAGGCGCCCGATTTCCCAACTGAGCTATTCTAATCTTGTAAACGATGGCGATATTTAGCTTTGTATTGTAATGATAAAGGTTTTTATTCCATGAAAACACGATTAATAAAATAAACCTGAAAATAAAACCTAGCTAGATCGATTTATCGCCCTCGACACCCCTATATACAAAATTTCAAGAAAATTGTTGCAGCCGTTTCCGAAATCGCTGATATATACAAGCAAGAATTGCTCGTTTAAAGGTATTAGATAGATATCATTCGAAAATGAATTTCAAAGGCGAACAGCTTGCGAAACAAAAGATTTATTAAGGTAATTAGTGTGAGAGAAAGGTACTACAAAGACCTGCAACCTGTCACACACTGCGACCTAATATCGTGTGCTAAGTGTGGGTGCATAAATATATGTCTGCCTGCCTACCCGCTCGCGGATATAGCTGTGACGAAATTTTCTATTAATTTATGGTCTTGATCAAATTATTCATCCCTCAAACAATACGCGAATATAAATGTATTACTCACGAAAAGCCAGCTAAAATATTGAGCAAAGTAGTCTTCCCCGCACCAGAGGGCCCCATGATAGCCGTCAGTTCACCAGAAGTAAAGAAGCCATGTACTCCTTGCAGGATTTGTTTACGATCTGAAAGTTATTTGGAGGCTTTAAATGATTTTATGTTTTTTAGGCTACCGTAACTAAAAGAGTTAAGTCTGTCTGTCTGACTGACTGTTGAGCCGATCCTAACAAAATTTAGCAACCACGTAGCCTATGTTCCGAGGTAGGTAATAAGCTACTTTTTTCCCGTTGAATAAAGTGGGTTCTGCGAGAGAGAGAAAAAGCCAAAACCTAAGTCTGGATATAATTTAGGATCGCGCATTTTGAATTCATTTTTTGATAGTTTACAGATTATGCCGTATTATTAATTCAAAGTCGTAAGTTTTGTAGATTAGACGTTACAACCATAACAACTGTCACTATAAATGGTATAAAAGACAGGCATAAGTTGAAACCCGAGGTGTATGGTCATTATCAAATGAAAGAGTTCGATATGAACAACTCGAAAAATAAAAGTTTTTTCTAAAAAGTTTTTTTTTATTTGAATTCATTATTTATTCACCAATTTACTGTACATTATTTCGATATCATTTCAAACTCTACCGGTGAACATCCGGTAAATATTAGTTCAATACCTTTACACTGATGTGCGAACTATCACATTAAAAATATTTGAAGTTCAAAAACCTCTCAGTGACTCGTGTGACGTTGGCACCATCCCTTGTGACGCACAATCACTGACGTCGTCCGCACCGTGTATATTGACTCTTATTGGAATAGAAATAAGGCCTTTGACGTGCCACTGTGGACTAGACCTGTTCATGTCATGTGAGTGCTGGTCCCCATCCGTTTGCATCGCACAGTGGAAAAACGAGCATTAAAAAACCCGGCCAAGTGATATTGTCTCTGTGCGGACAGATAGACAGAGTTACTTTTACATTTATAATATTAGTAGGGATTTCCACCTGAATGAAGCCTGGGCAAGGCCGCCCAGACTAGATTGCCTAGGTCCATTTTTTTAAATACCTTAAATGAACAGTATTTACACCTCTACATTTTTGGAGATCATTTAGCAAAACATGACCGGAAATACCGGAAAAGAATGCCTGGTGGTAGATATATAGACAGCCGGAAATTGAAGTCTGAGGGTTCCATTTTAACTTTTAGGTACTGAACCCTAAAAATGACAAGTTGTCAAAATACATAGACATAGCTGACAGGGTCATCGACATAAAGGATGTTGACTCGAAAACAAAAGTTATTTAGACACATAGAAAAAACTCAAAAACAAACTTAAGAAGTTTATTTATAAGACCACCTTTTGTTTTGTTTTTAGAGTTCCGTGTCCAATAAAGAAAAACCCTTATAGATTAGTTTAATCGTCCGGGTTACAGCTGCTTTATTCCTAGATCATTGATACGGTTGAAATTTGGTAAGTAGATGTATTTTGTGAATAGTCACGATGTTTCCATGAAAAAATGACATTGAAATTCTTATGACTTTTTTTTCGATTTTACGCTTGAGGAAACACTTTCAAAATGGCAAAATATATCCCAACCCATCTTACTTTTAAAATATAGAGAGTGGAAAATCTAAAACAATCTAAGTAGCATGATTCAAAGAAAAAAAATCCAAGATTTACTCAAAAGTTTGCTTTTGAAATACTACAAATACAAATTTATTTGAAAATCTTTACACCCTCATACATAACTTCACACCAAAACCCTTGCATGGTAGGCAGAGTAATTGAGTGCCAAGTGTCACAATTACTGTTCTTTGGTTAGCTTCCTCTACACTCTACTCATACAAACACTCTAGTTTCGGAGGATACGTATGAAATACAACAACTTACAAATACTATGAAAATCAAAATAAAGGTTGCAGGGGACAAAATATTGTTTTATTTTGTTTTGTTGACATGTAGCAAAATATAATTTCTACTCTCAATTTATATCTCTTATTTATTTATTTTTATGATAATGGAAGGCAAACAAGCAGACGGATTTCCTGATGTTAAGAAATACACTTCGCCTATAGACACAAAAGGAAATAGTGCGTAGCCAACCTGAGACTGGGGTGGTAAGCCTCTTGCGTGAGTAAGTTTACCGGCTACTCTACCCTTCAAACCTGAACACGACAATGGCGAGCACTGCCGCTATTGTGACAGGAATAGGTATGGCGGTGGTACTAATCCGGGCAAGTCGTTGCAAAACTCTACCACCTAGTCAATATCACGGTGTTGGTGACAATAGACCCTGTGCTCGCCTGTTACGAGCTGCCTGGGTAGATTGGCCTATTCTACATCGGAACCTGGACCAACACAACTTTATCTATGCTTGATACCACGGACCCCATTTTGAGAGAGTCAGCTCACACTTGGCCTATTTTTTATACTTAATAATTGCGACTTGGCGCGCTAATAAACAATTACTTTATTACTGCAATTGAAGTTATCTGCTACTTCATCTTAATTATTTTAATGACATATATGTAGAGTTAATTAAAGACTGTTGTAATATTACAACTTAACTATACCTAACTAATATACAACTAGCAATTTCCCAAGGCTTTTCCCTCTCCTTTAAACCAGTCAAAACAACTTGATCGTTTGATTTTCAATGATTTTTTTAAGACAACGAACAGGCACTCGGATCTCTTGATGGTAAGAGACGACCGTGACTATAGACACCATATTCGGTCAGGCTGTTAGACCTTATGTGCAAGTTTACCGGTTACCCTACCCTCCGGATCAGAACACGACAATGTCATTATGGTGGCAGGAATAGGTAACGATGGATCCTTACCCGGGCGATTTGCTCACAGCGCTCTACCACCAGTGGTCATGTTGGTGGTGACCCAGTTAGACTACGCTTGCCTCTTACGAGCTGCCTGGTAGGAAGGCAGTTGGTCTATTCTACACAGAAGATCCGGACCAACACGGGGAAAAAAAATCAATGAAGTTTAAATAATTGGTTACAATGAAAATATAATATACTATGAGCGTATGTTTCACAGTTAGGCGATACTTTTTATCACTAAAAAGCACCTTCACGCCTATTATCCCCGAAGGTGTAGAGGTGCTAGTATATCCACGACTCATAAGTCCAGTAGATATACTAGAACACACCCACGATTAGCCAAGGTACTAGGGCCC
>DVZL01006053.1:0-11624 GCA_018236625.1 Lasaia peninsularis
TGTTTTCGCCATTTTGGATCTTTTTTGGTGATTTTGTTAACTGTCACCTACAAGGGGAAAAATGGCGTTTAAATGGTCTCGCTAGGTAGTGCCGTTTTGACGGGCCGTCGATCGACTTTTTACCAGGTGGATTTCTCCAAGGTTTTGGATTTTTCTGAGTAGTTAGAAACTATCCTCTATCCGATGGTACCACCATGTTGGGGGTGAAAAACCTCCTTCTGGGAGAAAAATTCGGGATCAGTCGTCAGTCATTTAGTCAGTCAGTCATAAGTGGTAGTCTGAGTTTATATATATAGTAAAAAAAGAAATAAGAAATAAGGAAATATGGCGACGTCTTGCCACTTGTCACGTTCTGGGACCTAATATTGTCGGCTAATCGTGGGTGCATAAGTATGTATCTCTGCCTACCCCTTGGGGGATTAGGATGTGACGATATTTTTTTAACTATTACTATAAGCTGCAAAAGACAACAATTACGTACCTACTCTTTCGAGCCTCACATGATTAATGGACAGCCCCTATGTTTACAAGGTACTTATACCAAATCAACATTATTTAGATTTTTTGTCTGTTTGTCTGCTTGTACCCGCTAATTTCTGTAACGGCTGGACCGATTTTGACAGGACTTTCACTTGCAGATAGCTGGTGTAATAAGGAACGGTTTAGACTACTTTTATTTTAAAAAGTGAACGATGTCGTTGGCACAGATTGTATCCAATAAAGGAACAATAAATAAAATCGGACTTTGTGTTCATGGGTTATAGCCAAATTTAGATTCCTCGTCTATCCCACGTACTTAATTTTATTCCTTTATGTACCCGGGATAACAAGTAATAACCTACCTCGGAACACAGGTTACCTGCTAGCTAGTAATTAAATAAAAACGCGGACGAATTTGCGGGCAAAGCTAGTCTTATATAAAACCTGATACCTATCCCGTTTAATTGTATCAAGAGAACGGTACATTGTTTAAATCATCAACCTTTCTTTATTTCCATACGTTGTGGTAGTAAAATGGCCGTAAATTATTAGTGATTATCCTAATTCGCATATTTGCGATAATCTTGCATAACGAAGCCAGAAAATTTATACGCACATCTCGGGCAGTAAAAAAGAAACACTCAGGGCACAAATGTTTGTCAGATATGTTTGAGACTTTTCTTTTCTAACTAAAACTGTTACACTACACTAGACTTCCTTAAAAAATCTATAAGCCAGTTTAAAATGACCGTAAACGTTCAAAGAATTCTATACACTTCGGGTGTCGTCTTTTTTTTCTGAACTACAAAATTTACGACTTGGAAAAATGTGGTGTGTGAGTGAAGTAGGTTGTCTCTTGCCATCAGGAGACCCGTGTGCTTGATCGCCGTCTTATCCCATAAAAAAGCGATAACGATAATATGTTGTTTTTACTTTGGATCTGAGGAGCTTGCTCTGTCATCATTACGAATTGCAACTGTAACAGAAAACGAGAAAAAACTCGTAAGAGGCAAGCGTAGGTTAACTGAGCCACTTCCAATATGACCACTCCTGGTAGAGTCAATCCACCGCCCTGCCTAAACTGTCGCTGTAATGACATTGTCATGTTCCGGTCCGGAAGGTAGGGTGGCCGGTAGACTCGCACATACGGTCTAATAGTCCGACCATGAAATGGCGAGGAAATTACACCATCTATGGTGATTATAGAGCTCGATTGTCTCTTACCATCAGATGACTCACGTGTTTGGTCGCTGTCTTAATTAAAAGAAAAGTACCCTCACGCCTATTATACCTGAAGCGAAGGCAGAGGTGTGCTAGTATACCCCCGAATCCTAAGTTGTTTTTTTTATAGTATAAGACAGCGAACAGGCACATGGGTCTTCTGATGGTAAGAGACAACAGTGGCCTATAGACACCATAGATGTTGTAGGTGCGCCGCTCCCCAATGGTCGGGTTGTTAGACATTATGTGCAAGTCTACCGGCTACCCTACCCTCCCGACCGGAACACGACAATGTCATTATGGCGGCAGAAATAGGTAAGGCGGTGGATTCTTACCCGGGCGAAAGCTGCACAGCACTCTACCACCAGTGGTCATATTGATAGTAACCCAGTTAACCTTTGCTCGCCTCTTACGAACTGCCTGGTAGGAAAGCAGTTGGTCTATTCTACATAGAAGACCCGGACCAACACTGACATCACCCTCGGATAATACACGAGCTATTTGGTCTTGGAATGTCAATCTAGGTCTCCCGGGTCATTTTCAACAAGATTGAAATATCGGAGCCATTTCTCATATTTGCACCGACATACACTTTCATATTTCAAACAAACAAAAAAAATCATACACGTGAATTGAATAATTACTCCATTTTAAAGTACGTTAAAATCCACATGTTCATAAAGGATTTAGTTCTTTCAATTACCACAAAACATAAAGTTAGTTTTGCGACTATAGAAAAGGTTTTGGATTTAGATAGAAGCATTTCAATTAGTCTCGGGTTTTGGGATCAGGAACTAAGCTTTCAGAGGTTTACATTTAACTACTTTGTTAATGAAGTAAAGGTTCGATAAAAATTTAGGAATTATTTTAATTTACTACGACTAATACTGTTCAGCGCCATCTAGCGTCTGATTTTATTTAAATGCATTTTTTCGAAAGTGACATTCTTATCGTTTTAATTAAGTCATTTCAAAGATACCTATTATGTACTTATAATAGGTATATATAATTTTGTGGTTTAAAACTAGCCGTGCCCGCGACTATGTCCGATTTTTCATTTAATTAATTTTTTTATGGTAATGGAAGGCAAACAAGCAGACGAATTTCCTGGTGGTAAGAAATACACGTCGCCTATAGACACAAAGATGGAAATGGTGCGTTGCCAACCTAAGGCTGGGATGGGATGCCTCTTGCGTGAGTAAGTTTACCGGATACCCTCCAAACCAGAACACGACAGTGGCGAGCACTGCCGCTGTTGTGGCAGGAATAGGTAAGGCGGTGGCGACCAATCCAGTCTAGTCGTTGCAAGACTCTACCACCTAGTCAATGTCACGGTGTTGGTGACCAGTTAGCCTTTTCTACAACGGAACCCGGACCAATACGGGGGTTTATACATTTCTAAAATAAAACTCAAGCCGTTTAAGAGAAACCAATCACATACGAATATTATGATATTTGCATGTTTTTTTTCTTAAACAGCTGTTAAAATTATTGCATTTGCATACAAAAATATTCATATTATTAAACAAGAGCTGCTTGAAATCATGTATTGCCTTTCTGGCCGAGTGGAGGCGGTGTCCGAGTTTGAATCACGAAGTAATGGGTCCGGGTAAATTTTACATGTAATAAAATTAACCATTACATTACATGACTAAGTCACTGTACCGATTTTTATGAAAAAAATAAATAAATATCGTCACTCCCATATATAGATACATATGCACTCACGATTAGCCGACGCGGACGATATTAGGTCCCATTATGTGGCAGGTGGCAAGTCCGTGATATTGGTCACAAATCGCGGGTTTCCTCACGATGTTTTCCTTCACCGTAAAAGCACTCAAAAAATGAACTTAGGTTAAAAAAATTCGTTGGTACATGGCGGGGCTCAACCCGGATTATCGAAATAAAGTCCGAAGCGCTTACCACTAGGCTAACGAGAGCCTCGTTACAATTACAATTTTTATAAAAACAAAATAAAAGAACCCGAAGCTAACTCAGGCTACTTTAATATTTTATACAGGACTACCGTTAATTTTTAATGGCTATTATTTCATTATGTACGAAGGCTAAAAACACAAAAATCATGAAAAAATTTCCAACCATACTTGAGTTATAAATAATATAATTAATACACAATTTAACACAAAAATAAATAAACATACGCACGCCCATATCGCCGAAAGAGTAGGCAGAGGTACATAGATTAGTCCCATGATGTACAAGGTGGCAAGACCGTCCCCATATCGGGCATAAAACTCTGGCACTACCGAAATAGAACTGCGAAGCGCGTACTACTAGGCTATCGAGACTGATTATGACAGATTATAGATTATAGTAACACGTTCTTGTATTACAGATTGCATTACATATTCCTGGCTATCTCTGTCAAAGGATACCATTACATACCACTACATAAGAAGCCAAAAGTTGCCAATATACATAATTATGTAATGAAAATCAGTGAAGTTCCACATCACGTTCTTATCGTGTATGAGACTAAATATTGTTCTGGAAGTCTTATCACCAGTAGGACGGTCTTAACTACTGCCACCTGTGTTATCAACAGACGCAGCAATCAAAACGTAATTGTCAAACTTGGTTCCAGCTCTATAACTGGGACTGGGTAAGTTTATAGTTTAGAATCCGTTTATCTAAATACATAATCTAGATGGCACCACTGAGTGTGTTAAAGGTTGCCGCCGCGTTAACAATAAATTAAAATTAAAAAAAAAAAAAACTTTTTAAAAAGGTTTTATTTAAATGCTTTATAATCTCGCTCTAGAAATATAGAAGTGCATAAAAAAATAACTATCCCGCTATCTTGGATGATCCGCCATATTGGATTTAGATTGGCGTCATATTATTTTTCGATTTGCTCTCAGCTTTTATTTCATATCCATATTGTAGAAGTGCAAAATAACTGTTCCGCCATCTTGGTTGGTTCGCCATATTGGATATAGAATGACACCCAAAATTTTATCATCATATAAGTTGTGTGTAATGAGGTTGTAAGTTCATAGAAAAAATTTAAAAGGAAAATTTTATTTTCTTCTTTTTAGAGCGTTTAAATAAAAGCTTTTTCTTAAAAGTTTTGTTTTGCTTTTAATTTATTTCACTTTGATATACTTCTTTTTCGTTCTAGAATTCCCTTTCAATATCTGCAGATGATATGAGTTGTTTCAACTACTTATCTAGGAGATCTGACCCTTGCAACTTAGAAAGCAAATCAGACCCAATCCTAAATTCGCCTAAACTAAAAATGGAATAGGAGTCTGGGCTTCCAAACAATATTTTTCTTTACTGTCAGGGTACTTAGAAAATGTATTTAAATTAAAAAAACTCATTGGTACATGGCGGTATTCGATAGCGAACTACTGAAAGTCCAAAGAGCTAACCACTACACATCAGAGATTTTTTGTGTTTCTTTCTTCATCATTAACAGATTGGTTAACCTACACCTGTTGAGATGTTGGAACTATCCTGTATTTTTGACTGAACTACTGCAAGCTATCAACTTCTTTTAAGTCGCTTCAGTAATTCCAGCGTTTATCCCAAACATATTCGTTTTATGTTCTTCTAGACCAGAAGCAAAACATCTGTTCGATTTTAATCTTTCCTATATTAAGCTTTTTTTTGTATATTTTTTTGGTGCACAATAAAGAGTTCTATCCAAATAAAAAAGTTCTTTTCTATGTTTCTACTCCAAAATAAAATTTAATTAAATCTTATCTATTCACAAAATAAAAGTTATCGCGTCGCAATTTCGGGATCGAGCGACGTCTTCACGATTTTTTTAATTAGATTTTTTTTAATAATACTCTTTATTTTAGGCAAATAATGAATGTTGTAGAAATAAAAATACACGAATACTTTCAACGTCTGTGTGAATTGGACAACGATATTGCTTTATTACAATTGGAGGTAAAAAATATTTTTGCTTATGTCGTCATTATAAAATTATTATAATTTAAATAGTTGTAAAAATTTTTGAAGGTATAAAATAACGAACAGACACACGGGTCTTCTGATGGAGCCGTGGCCTATAGACACCATAGATGTTATAGTTGCGTCACTGTCTGTGGTCGGTCTGTTAGGCCGTATGTGCAAGTCTACCGGTTACCCCACTCTGCGGGCCGGAACACTACAGTATCATTATGGCGGCAGGAATAGGTAAGGCGATAGCTCCCTATCCAGGCGAGGTCCTGTTTAGCACCCTACCACCAGTAGTCCTGTAGACAATGACCTTAATAACCCATGTTCGCCTTTTACGAGCTGCCTGATAAGAAGACAGTTGGTCTATTCTACACAGAGGACCCGGACCAACACGGAAAAACCAACCATGACCAAATCATCGGAACATGCCCTTTCTCATTTTAACACCGAAACTTTCTTTCAATTCCACTCTTTTGCTGCTCTATTACGAACATGGCGTTAGTCCACAAATATTGCAGGTACTTCTACCGCATAAAATGAATAATATTAATAAATTGCAGGGACATGTACAATTAGGCGAAGTGCAGAAAGCAGTTGTAGTAGAACCAGATACTGCTCTACGTGTAAGCACACCTATACAGGTTTCAGGATGGGGAAGTATAGTAAGTACTTTAAAATACCTTTTGACCAACAGAAACAATAATTGGAAAAAACTTTTTAAAATGGAACAAACTAATAAACGCAGTTTCATACATTATGTATATACTTACTAACTGACTCGGCGAACTTCGTACCGTGTAACAGTCCATGAATGTCGTGTTACTTTTTAACTCAACAAATTTTGTTTTTGATGAACATAATACAATGATACAAAATTAATATTAATATAGATAGATATATAGAAGTATTTTACTACGATGAATAATACATACAGAAAGAGAATAAAATTAAAAAAATATATAAAATCTAAAGAATAAATCTCAAAATTGTTTTCAGAAATAGAAACTTTAATTTACACAAAATAAATTTCTGAACGCACGTGTAAATGTAAATCATTGGTCATTGTTTCTAAACGCACGCATAAATATTTGAGGAACTTCTATGTATCTGCTAAATGCCCTTTTCACCCTTTTTAAATAGTTTACATAAAATACATTTCTGAACGCATACGTAAATATCAATCATAACTTACAGTATTTGACAGGATGAACAAATGTATGACATATATGAAAATGTATTCATCGAGTTTTCATTGTTTTTAAGATATATTCTGCTATTCAAGGCGGAGACAAATCCAACGAATCCAAAACCATGAAAAATCATCCAGCACATCTCGAGTTATAAGTGTTGTAACAAACATTGTATATAACAGATTTGTGAAAAAACCTACACTGTTTTAAGTAACACTGTTTTACTACGTCTATCTCCATTCTCCGCCAACTGCCCGCACCATAGTTCGCAAATTTTACTTCAGTTGTAAAATCTTAGCTTCTACAAAACCGATTTTTTATGAAAAGTTGAGAGTATCTAAGCGGAACCAAATTACAGTATACGCAAAGTACCATAATATGTCTAAGTAAGCAAAGTAAAATATGATTATTTTTTTATGAAACTTTTTAATAATACACGAACTGATTTAATTAAGATAATGATGATTGGGAGTGTTTAGTCTAAGATATTGCTACATAATAATAAATAAGTACCTTCACGCCTATTATACCAAGGATACAAGAAGTAGGCAGAGGTGTGCTAGTATATACACGTATCGCAAGTCCAGTAGATATACTAGAACACCCACGATTAGCCACGACTATAATGTGACAGGTGGCAATCACTCCGGATACATTCCAATCCTGGACAATGTAATGCTTACTCAGAAATGTCTAAAAACATTTAAGAAACATTGCCGGACCTGGGAATTGAACCCGGAACCCTTCGTGGGTAACGATCTTAACAGGCGCTAGCCGTATTGTTACACCACAGAGGCGAAATAAATATTATAGATATATCTATAACAATAACAAATGAAAAAATGGAATCGAACTTGAAGGATGATTATCCAACAAAAAATATTTCAAAAAAAGTCTTGCAGGCGAAAAGTATGCCTTATAAATAGTTTTTGTTGGAATTCAATGAACAAGACACTACTTTTAAAAAGATAATATTAGAATATGTATAATTTAGCGCCATCTCTTAAATTACGATAAGACTACTGAGCTAGGTACTCGGTATTGGTGCATGTGTTGTCATTTTACGCCACTTTGTCAAACGCATCAATTCTCTTCTAAATTCTCTTGTCGTTTTTGTTAGCTTTATAGAGGGCGCTTTTCTATATTGTAAAAACCTTTTACCCATAACTTGGATATATATTAAAAAATAATATTATTAGTTCTTTAGTTTTGTCGCCTATTTATTTATTTACTTTTAATCATTATTAGCATGGGTTACGCGCATGCACTGCAAGAATTAAAATTAAATTCATTTGCAACGAGTTCAAAATGATCATAAGTCGTAATAAAAGTCATGTTAGTGTCTTTGGTAAAGAGGCGACATTTTTACCTAAGCTCATCAAGTGAAATTTGGCGGCATTGAGAAACCGAAAAACTTCACTTTAATTACCTAGGTATTTAGTACAATTTAACTGAATAAAATGATACTAAATACCACCAACCTAGCTAATTTTACTCAATTTGTATGCGAAATTCAATCATTGTGAAAACACTTTATCAATTTAATCTCTCGGTCCCGCCAAAATTTACGACGCATGTTTTAGTATTTTTTTCTTTACTTTTTTCTTCTTCTTCTTAGTTTTGTATTTCTTTTTATGTTTGTTCACTCAGCTGAACCGATAATAATTCAACTCAAATTTATTTGAATTACAAATGTAACATACCTGCATGTTTTTATAAATTTCAGAATTTGCCAATTGCATACGTTAACCAACTATTGGCATCTGAAATGACAGTAATGAACCAAGATCATTGCCGACAAATTTATGGTGGTCTGATAACCCCATCCAATTATTGTGCCAAATATAGTGAAGTAAGTAGGTATTTTAATTTTATAGAATAATTCATATATATTGTATATATACCTACCTATTATACCTACATATTATATTCCTTATATTTGTATACGCCTTATATAATGGATACTATGAGACAGGAAAAGAAAAAAAGGACGATCAAGTAAAATACGGAATGATGTCTTTAATCAGAGACGTGGAGCCCTGTACACGAGAATGTGACAAATGGACAGGTTTAGAAAAGGCCTACTACATACTTGTAATATTTAGGCCTACTACTTGTAACATTCCCACCTTACTTAAATTAAAATATGTAAAAGTAGGTATAAACTGTTGTAGAAATAAGAGCTATTGATGACGCACAATGGCTGTTCAAAGCTAAGTGCGACCGACGGTCCGCGAACAAAGAAAAAATAAGAGCTATTACAATATTATTTTTGACTTTTTAACTGTAGACTGTAGTTACCGGGGAGACTTCGGTTGACATCCCACGTAAAAATAACTCGCGTGTTATCCAAGAGTCTCCGAAACCAGTGTGTTTGTTAAAGAGAGTAATTAATGTGGTAGAAGCCAAGCAGGTACTCGTATGTGGGAATCTTGATACTTGGCATTGAATATTATCTGCCTTCATCACAAGGGACTTGGCGTGAAGATATCTATGTATTTTATATTTTATATTTGTAGAACCAGCTGTTAAGCGACAATGGGGGTGGAGCCGTGTTAGAAGACTATCTCGTGGGCATCCTGTCAACAGGGGGCAGTAGTGCTGACGATCCAAGAGTTGCTATTCTGACGAATGCCTCCTACTTTCACAGGTATTGTGTTAAATGCTTTTGTACTTCTCTGGCTTCGCCCAAAAAGAATAATAAGCGCCTACGGTTTTAATTCATATATACCGTTGCTATCACGTACTTTCACGCCTAAATCACTGAACTGATTTTAATGACATTTGATAAAGAGATAAAAATGACTGGGAATGTACATAGCATATTAATTATTTTATTGTGAAAAAGGGATTGAATAGGTTTAAATAAAGAATAAAAAACATTAACAGTATTTAAAAAAACATTGTCGAAGGTAAATATTTTTTATTTATACTTTTTATTTTATTAATTATATCAAGGGTTCCCGCGGGCAAGTTAAGTTAGCGTTAATACGCGGGTGAAGCCGCGAGCAACAACTAGTATAATATAAAGCATATAAAACATGGCGCTTATTTTAAAAAAAACATCACCTATTATCATCATATCCTTCAGATCAGGATACAAATGTCGATTCCCGTATTCCCATGGGGTGTTAACAACATACGAACATAACAGTCTTGAGGACTGTTGTTGGCGACACTGACCGTAAGTACCTATTCATTTCAAGCAAACAAAAAATCAAACCTTTTCTCTTTATAATATTAGTATAGATAATATGTAATAGATAAATAATATTAAAGCCATGGTATGATAAGCCGAAGACGTAGGTTTAAATCCCACTAAAAATAAATAAACATCGACGCTCGTATCCCCGAGATGGTAGGCAGAGGTGCATATGCACCCACGGTTAGCCCAACACTAAGTCCCATTATGTAACTGGGGGGTTCGAACGTGCACTATCGTCACGACGCGATCGCGTCGTTTCGCGCGATTAGAAATGTCAAATTAAAAAATTTGTACTGGGTTTTTTGAGTTTGACATTTCAAAACACGCAAAACGACGTGCACGTGACGATAGTGCACGTTCTAACCCCTCTGGTGGCAAGTCACTCACGATGTTTTCCGTTACCATCAGTGGAGTCAGAAAATGTACTTAAATTCGAAAAACTTATTAGTAAATGGCATTTTTCGAATCCGGACTACTGAAATGAAAGTCCGAAGCGCGTACCATTAGGCCACTGAGGCTCAATCCCAGTAATAACCTGTAAACCTGTAATTTTTGTTTTTCAGATGGATCAAACTGAATACCAAAGTTTTATTGAAAAAATACTGTTCCGATTCGCTAGATTTCTACCGAAATCCGTTCGAGTCGGACGAATCTCAGAGTAAATATTCGTAACACTTTTTGAATACACAATAGGATTACTGTTTTCATTGTTATAACCTCTATATTGATTTTTTTATTGAGATGAATAAAAAAATAACTGTCCTCAGAGTAGTTTAATTTTGATCTTTTTTTTATGATGTTGGAAGGCAAAGAAGCTGACGGAATTCCTGATGGTAAGAAATACACGTTGCTTATATACACCAAAGGTGGAAATTCGGCGCTGTCAACCTGAGGCTGGGATGGTAAGCCTCTTGCATAAGTAAGTTTACCGGCTACCCTACCCTCCAACCCAGAACACAACAATAGCGAGCACTGACGCTATTGTGGCAGGAAGGGGTAAGGCGGTGGTATCAATTCTTTTTTGGTTACCGTATCCAAAAGGTCTAAAAGGTAAAAAACTGAACCCTATTACTTAAGACTATCCATCTGTCTGTCTGTCACCAGGCCGTATCTCATGAACCGTGATAGTTGGACAGTTGAAATTTTCACAGATGATGTATTTCTGTCAGAAATGTGAAAACAGAATAGAACAAATATATAAAGGGTGCTCCCATACAACAAACGTGATTTTTGCCGTTTTTATAGATAATAGTACGGAACCCTTCGTGCACGAGTCCGACTCGCACTTGGTCCATTTTTTATTTTATTTTGCAGTATCTGGAACACTCCTGTCTTAGTGAGACGTCTTGAAAAGAACGCGCATACATAATTTGAAGCACTTGTAGTTTCTGAGTTAATAAGTGACCTTTCACTTTTATAGTTAAGTAACTACTTATATCTATATAAGTACTTAAATATAAAAATGAAAATCATACAATAAGAAAATCTTTAAAAAAAATAATGAGAGGAAAGATTCACCACTCTACCTAGTTCTGCCGCCACATTCACATTGTTCCGGTCCGAAGGGGAGGGTCCCTAACCTTCCGGACCGG
>DVZL01006054.1:0-11622 GCA_018236625.1 Lasaia peninsularis
AATAAATCAATATCGTCACACGCGTATTCCCAAAAGGGTAGGCCGAGGTACATAATAACTCTCAACAGCCGAGGATATTAGGTCCCATTATGTGACTGGTCGCCATATCGGGCACAAATCCCGGGTTTCTCCACGATGTTTTCCTTCACCGTAAGTGCACTCAGAAAATGAACATAAGTTTGAAAAACTTATTGGTACATGCGGCGCTCGAACCTGGACTACCAAAATGGAAGTCCGAAGTGCATACCACTAGATCACTGAGGTAACGTGAGTTTATTTATCTTTTTAACCCAAAAAATGTTGGCAAAGCGAAACTGGCCAGCAACTAAAATGTGTATATACATGTGTTTTAAAAAGAATACACCAAATTCTTTGGTCGGTTTTGAAGCATGTATTTAAAGCGCTTATGTAATCTGTCAGCCCTATCCAGTGATATTTGATCGAAGGCTCTTACACTCATCACTCTTACTTTGCCTCCTTCAAAAGCTTGCTCGATAATTGTCACGACTGTTTGGTGGTTTATCATTGTGCAATATTACCGTTAATATAACTACTGATTATTGGTTTAACAAAACCTTGACATAAGAGTTGATAATGTCACATATTATTAATGTTATGATATGAAATAGATACCTTCTTATGTGTCGTTTCAATGAATTTATATAAGTTATTTACATATTAAGAAATCGAGCTTATGATTCTTAAAAATATTTAGAAATATTTCGATAATGATCCGTTCACTATCTGTAATAACGCTTTTGAAGTGTTTTCTGTAATAACTTTATTTTGAGTACCTATTACGTTATACGAGAGAAATATTGATTACTAGCGACTCGCCCCGGCTTTACATGGGTATCACTCTATCTATTAAAAAACCTCATCAACATTTTGAGTTGCTTAGTTTTAAAGATTTCGGCATACATAGGGACAGACAAAACAAGTGACTTTGTTTTATAATATTTAATGAAGTAGTTGATTATTTATCCAGACTAAAATGTCAATTCAATGTGAAATCCAAAGATCATTTTTTAGATTTCTACACCAATAGGGTAAAAACAAAAATCTATTGCTAGGACTTCACTGTTCGTCTATCTGTCTATCACCTGGCTGCATTTTACGAAACGTGACAAGTAGACAGTTAAAGCTTCCAGAGATGATATGTAACAATAGATACTAAAATACAGAATAATAAATACTTAAGGGACTTCCATACAGCGAGCGATCCCACCTGTCCAATAGATGGCACTTTGCATATTTAGATCACGGTATAATTAGACTGATTATTTATAATTTAGCTTTATTCATGTAAAAGAGTTAACGTTACTTAAAATAGAGTCCAACTCGTAATGGGTCGATTTTGTTTCATTTGCAAAAAGTGTCATTTTTACTTGTTATATCTACTGTTTAATGAAAATTTTACGATTTCGTCTAATTTGAACATGAATTAAAGATACGTGAATTAATGCATGTTTTTTTATTTCCAATAAAAATAATCTAAAACCTAGTCCTAAACTAAGTAAGGTCTTTGACTTAAGTCATAATTGGTTTAATACTGTTACTTATATCACTTTCACATGGGTGAATAAATTTATTGATATAAAAATTCTAATAATTAATTTATATAAAAGTTCTTATAATAATTAACCACATTTTTAATACGTGATAATTTCTATCATCAAAAATAAATTATGTTTGATTGAAAAGAAGATTCTGGAAATAATGTTAAACTTTTACAATCGAATTGATTTTATAGATGTGAATCAAAAAACAATCATGGTAGTAGAAAAAAATGTATCATTAGTAGCGACATTAAATATAAACGGTGTGTCGTAAAATTAACCATCTAATAACTCGGGAACTATAAATCTAATAGATTCATTTAGAAGTTATAAAAGCGGTGATAAAATCTTTGTGTAGTCTCACGCACGGCTCTGAATCAATAAACTTTAAATCGGATGCAATTGAAAACATGATTTCGACTGGACCGTGGAGAATCGCTCAAATTGAACCAACAAAAGGTCGGTCTTTAAACGATATCAGAGAATTGTCAATGAAAAGTAAAACTCATAAAATTGAGGTTTTGTATATTAAATACTAACTTTCTGCTCGCGGTTTCGCCCGCATGAATTATTTTAATAACACAGATAACTTTCAAAGGAGATTTTTTTTCGATTTATAATAGGTACTTATTGCATAAAAACATATTTTCAATGTATCCCCTTAAAAAGTAGCCGTTAAAATCAGTCTAGCGGTTTAGGCGTGCAAATGTAACACAGACAGGCAGAGTTTAAAAAATAAAACTTGTAAGAAATAGAAAAAATATTTTAATGTGCTTTTAGTGCTAAGCTAAAGCGATGTAAATATTTTAGAAGATTACTCAAAGATTATGGGCATTAAGGGTAACATGATTCAGACTGGAACGAGGAGAATCGTTCAAATTTTACCAACAAACGGAAAAACCCTAAAATATATTATGTTGGCTGGAAGAAACATATAGGTTGGCGGTATATAGAGAAAAGCTCGTATTTTATGCATTCCATTTTGTCGCTATTTTTAGGTTTTTTTTTATTAAATATTTGTGTACAATAAATAAATAAAACAGGAAAATATTTTTAACAACAATGTCTTATTATTTTAGTGCTAAACTGTTATAATATTTTACAAATTAAATTGAAAACAATATAATCTACAGCAATACTATATAGAGAATAAAAATATTTAATACCAGTGCTCGTTACATACTGGGTAAGGCAGATATTATTTTTTAGAATGGAAATATCAGCCTTTGATTTGCAAAAATCTTTCTCTGCCGACAGTGACGAATTTAAGAATATATCTACATAGAACTATTTGCCCTACCCGAGATCGAATCCGGTACCACGTATATCAATGTCGTCCACTAACTACGATTGAACACCGAGGCGATAAGTCCAAGTCAAGAAATAAATAGACGTGTACAATTAAAAAGATGTTAAAAATATTTTAGAATTTCTAAACGAGCTTTGTTCATTTACGGGATATAAAAATCTTGCGAACTTAAACGGGCATTACTAAAATCATTTTAATGAACTATTATCAATTGGTTATGGGGTAAACTACAAAACCTTAATGACTTAATTGAAATATACGGTTAGGTTCGTCATTGATAAATTATTTTGTGCGTGCAGCGAGACTGGCCATGTAATTTAGAACATTGTGTTTTATTCAAGAAACCGCACTATTTTTATATTTTTTTATATCAATTACATAGATTAATATCTTCAAGCCAGGTCCCTTGCGTACTAGGCAGAGAGTATCAAGTGCAAAGTGTAATACTTGCTTAGCTTCCTCTACGTTCATTTTTTATGAAATAAGGAAGCGAATAAGCGGTTCTCCTGATGATAAGAGAAAACCATGGCTTATAGACACCATACATGTTGGAGGTGCGTCGCTGTCCTATGGCAGGGGTGTTAGACATAAAAGCAAACCATAATATTTAATAAAGAAAAACTGGCCAAGTGCGAATCAGAGTTGTTCAAAAAGGGTTCTTCACCATTATCTATGAAAGCCATTGGTCAAAACGCCACTCTCTAAGGGGAGGCCAAAATTAGAAGAACTCGTCAACAGTTCGATATGCACATCACTAACAGGTGACGTCAAATATAATTACGTTGCATATTCGAATTACAACTGTCGGTTCATTTCGCTGTATTTGTGCACCTTAAATAAACATTAATTATTACAGTCCGCATTTTAATTATTAGAAGCCAGAACTCCTGAGCAATAGCAAAGGCGCTGGTTCTGTCAGCCATAAAAAATCTCGTATGTACTTTGTATAGGAGCATCCTTTAATATTTAGTTTATTCTATTTATAGTATTTTTGATTATAGCGAAATTTCAACTTCCTAGCTATGAAATATAGCCCGTTGACAGATCGACGGACGGATGGCGGAGTCTTAGTAATTTATTTACCCTTTGGATATGGAAACCTAAAAACAAACAGAGAAGTATTGCCTTTGTAATGGTTTTCCAATTATAAACATCCATTTTACGATGAATTTTAATGAGTTGTATCCTCCAGTGTACATTAGTTCATTCAGGCTCGTCAAAACCGAGCTACGCGTGGATGTAACCGCGACTCCTCGTTCTAGGTAACCGCAAAATTACGCGCTCGAGCGCCCTGTGATGAGTAATAGGGTGAGTATATTTTGATAAATAGCGAGGACATATCTGATTACCTTTTTTATGGGATAAGACAGACAGACAGATGTTAAGAGACAACCGTGGCCTATAGACGCCATAGATGTTTTAGATGCACCACTGCCATGTGGTTGGGCTGTTAGAGCTTATGTGCAAGTCTACCGATGGCTGGATGGGATAGGTAAGGCGGTGGATCCCTACCCAGGCGAGTTGCTGCACAGCACTCTTCTACCAGTGGTCATGTTGGTAGTGACACAGTTAACCCATGTTCGCCTCTTACGAGCTGACTGGTAGGAAAGCAGTTGGTCTATTCTACACAGAGGACCCGAACCAATACGGGGAAAAAGACGTATGTAGTTATCGTCACATTGATAGTAATAAAAACTGATGGTCGCTTTAAAGATCTGTTTGATAGGAAGCAGGATGCTTTTATTCTAAATTTAAATTGAACCTGCCTCACTATAGGATCAATCTACTTATACCTATGTATTTATTGTTAGTCTTTACGTCTCAGGACTATCCCATTTTGAATAGCTAACGCTTGGTCACCCATTGGATAGGTGCAGGAAAACGTTTGAGATCAAAACAGACCACAAATGGGGTTTTCGAATCAACTCAGCAGAAGAGCTGTTATACTTTCTTTACAAATGATTATAGAAAATTGCGACTAACGGGTGTTTACTAAAGGTTTTTACCAAGTACAGATTTCAGTCACGGAAATGGTTCGCTAATTGTATTAGACTTTCTTGACGATTGATTGGTGCTACTTTTTGTTGATCGCACCAACGTTATTTCTCAATTGGAATATTTCCATTTAAATAGTTTCCAATAAGATTTTATATCTTAACAGACTTTTATAAGCTTGAACTGGTATTATTTTCAACAGTTGTTACATACATACTGGTTAGCGGTGGTCGAGCGTAGTCGGTGTTAAACTTTGAAACACAAGGTCCTGGTTCGATTTCCGGACAGGGCAACTTGTTGGATTTTTTTCAGTGTATCTAAAAAACCCAACGTTGCCTAAGATCACATTATGGTTTCTAACATTATTGGCTAACCATAGGTGCATATGTACATACCTCTCCAGAGAAATGGCCGTGATGATATTTAACTACAAATACATGATATTACCTATTTGAATTTTAGAAACGTCTATAATTAAAGCAGTTTATCCGCGGTTAATTAGCACCAATCATTTAAAGTTGTACCTTTAAGGTACCGATTATGACTAAAAATGGTTTTGATGTTAAATTAATTTTAAGATACCAAATACTTGTAATAAAAAAAATGTTTTTTTGTGATTCTGGAACAACAATAAAAAACCAGCCAAGTGCGAGTTGAACTAGCGTAAGAACGGTTATAAAATTGCTATAAAAAAAGCTTGCTGTATTGTAGCAATCTTTATATTATGTTAATGTTTTATTGTTTTAAGGAATCTGTGAAATTTCAGCTTTCTCACTATTACGGTTCATGAGATGCAACCTGGTGACAGAGAGACAGATGGACAGAGGAGTCTTACTAATAGGATTCCGTTTTTATCCTTTGAGTACATAACACTAAAAATGAACAATTCAAATAATGTTTTTAAGCTTACTTGTTTCAAAAAACTTATTCCAATTATTTTTTGAAAAATCCTTTATCCCAGGACAGAAAAGAAATTCTCAAACAATAAATATTAATGATGAATATGTTGGATTCTTTTAAAAAATCCATAGATTTTACATTATCCTTGGTTCTTAGTGAAATCTGATAGTCGACTTAGTTTGGATGAATGGATTATGAGAGCCGACGGCGTAAACAGTAGCCACCGAGATCAGATAACAGTAGCGCCCCCCGGTGGGAGTCAATAATATTTTTAACATTTTTCGTAGAAAGTGTTATACAAGGTTCGAAGAGTGTTAAGAGTTTGACGCCTGGTTAGGAGGTAATATGAAAATGTTAATGCCATTTTGTGAATTAATTTGACACGAGTCAAAATATTCAAGACGATATACTGACGTTTTTTGACAGATTTCCTGTTAATTTGTGTTTGGAGCGTATTTTTTTACCTTTTTGGAACTTTTGGGATATTATTGATTAATATTATTCAGATATGTATTAGAGGTCTTGCATTGATTATTTTTAAGAGATTTACTTTTTAGAACATGGAAATGCTTACAAACATTATGCAGGCGGAGATTTTTCTACAAACTTGTACAATATGTACGTAGTATCAAAAATGAATATCAGGTAATATAAGAAGCCCTAAGCGCATTCCGCTTAGGGCTTCTTTTTTGGTAGTCCAGGTTTTGAACCCCGCTATGTACCAATGAGTTAAGTACATTTTATTACGGTGAGGTAAAACATCGTAAAGAAACCCAAGATTTGTGCCCAATATGGATGAAATTAGGTCCCATTATGTGACGGTTTGCAAACCTGTCATATAATGTGACCTATCTTATTCAGTATTACTTTACCAATATTTTAAACCCGTTATTCATTTAAAATACTGTTCTCCAAAGATTCTAAAATATTTATTCAAAAATCTTTCGTTTTCTTTTTAGTACATGGAATACAAGTTCTTTAAAATAATCATCCATATTTCTTTAATAATTCTAACAGTTTTTATAAATTCATAAAAAATATATCGCAACCGCAGGGACGTGCCGACTTCCTCGAGTTAATGACGTCATAAAAAATAAAATCTCCGTTTAGATCCGTAGTCAGACAAAAACTGAACAATTCTCGGTTGAGGTGAGATAATAGCTTGGGACCAGCGGTTAATTAAGCGATAGCGGAAAATCAACATGTATATAAAGAACTATAAAATATCCTGAATTTGTTGCCCTTATCCTTCTTAAGATTTCTAAATATTCTTTTAAAATGTCACATTTATGTTTATTAAAAGGCTTTACCTTATTTTAATATTGATGATCGAAATAACTATAAATGCGTCCCGTATTGGTACGGGTCCTCTGTGTAGAATAGGTCATCTGCCTTCCTAGGAGGCAAGAATTGGTTATCTAGGTCACTTTTAACATGACTACTGGTAGCAACTCGCCCGGGTAAGGAGCCACCGCTTTAACTATTACTACTTCTACTACTTTCATAATTACATTATCGTGTTCGGGTCCGGAGGGTAGGGATGCCAGTAGACTTGCACAACATGTCCAACAGAAAAAGAAAAAGTTATTTGCCAAAGAAAGCTGCTACTTAAGAACCAGCATAAATATCAATGCATCAGATTTTTTTACGATTGAAAATGGCCAATGAAAATTAATGTTTTTCAATTGTATTTTTAGTGTATTACTTCATACAAATTATTTAACGTTTATAATAACGTAATAATTAGTTACAAAATATGAATCAATTTTGTAACTAATTATTTTAATATTAAGACATTGTATTATTGGGGTACCTATCATAACTTGAATGCGTGACGGTAAAGCTATCGCTTCCGCTACCGCTTCAGCTTCGCCTATCACTGTTGTCCAAAAATAAACCTTAAGGATGAGCAGTGACATGGAAAATTACAATCGTCTGCTCATTTCACTAAAAATTCTCGAGAATAGCTGCAGGTGGTAATAAATGCGAGGAATTTGTGTTACACATTGCAGTGTATTCTGTGTGAATATTTCGCAAGTAAAAGTGCAATTTCATACGAAACTTAAAGTAAAGAAGGCTAGATTAGGTTACTAACCCAACCTTGTCTAACTTAGTAAGAAGTTCAAAAGTTTCTTTCAGGACTAACTCTACTCGCGGCTTTTTTCACGACGGTGGAAGTAAACTGTAAACTTATTCATTCAAAAAGCTCCTTTTAGAGCTTCCAATATAGAAAAATATCGCATTTAGTAACAAAATATTTAGTAAATCAATCAATATTTTTAGCCATGTACCAAAAAATCGGCAAATAGGAAATAAAAAAATTTGCTTCCAAGCGTTTCAATAAATTATCCTAATTATTTTTTACATTTTAAATTTCAGTGAATTAGAATTTTAATTAATTCAAATGTATTACCAATGCATTTTTATAGAATGCGATTATATAAAGCTATGTATTTACTATGTATTCAGTCTGGCAAGTCAGTGAAGTACCTAGTCTTTTTTAAATTAAAAGATAAAAGCTAAGCTAGTTTGTATACGTGTATCGATTACATTCGAATTTTCTATCTGTCCGGGTATATCAAATTAATTTTGGTAGGAATCTGTGGTATGTATATTTCTATGTATTAGGTAGTATCACAACCTAGTATAATCTAAAATATTAGCTTACTTTGACGCCAAAAAACGTTAAGTTTATCATCAATAAGGAGAAACAAATAAATGGGTTTAGACAAAACTGATTCAATTGAATTTTTGTTATTAAACTTGATGTACGTACCTAATAAATAAATAATACAATCATAATATTCGTATGAATGAATGCTGTTTATAAAAGCTTCAACAATTCTCTAAATAGAATAGTACGAAAGTTAGTTAGGAAATGTTTATGACATACGACAAAGTACTCCTAATAGAACTGATATTTCGGCTCAAATATAAAAGGGGTCTTTGATATTCCATTCCGGATGTTGCATTTGTCATAATTCTAGAGTGTGTGTGCGTTAGGATGGCGGGACGAAATGAAATATTGTTAATGGATTAAAAAAAAATGTATTTAAATCTTATACTTACCAATTTTTTTGTTATAGACCGTTACGATTGTATTTTTTTCACTGAAGAATAAAAATATATCTACAAGAAAAAATATTATTCTAAAAAATGTTAATTATAATAATTAATCCAAATGTTCTTCACGTGATTGCCACAAACTGTCAAAAATAAATTATCTGGATTTAATAGTAACATGTTTCAAATGTTTTCTGGAATATTTTTTAATATACCAACACTTAATTTTACGTTTTTTTAACTGTTACAAATTTATTCTACTTTGAATACGTTGTCGATATGTATTACACAACATAATTTATGAGTAAATAATAATTACCAAAACCAATATCACTAAAAGAACAAACAAACAAAAATTCCAAAAAATGTTATTATGGTATATTATGTACTTTTTAAACTTAAATATGCATTAAGTAAAAAGCGGTTATTTTTAATATTACATAATATAATTTATTTATAAAGAATTTTTTTTATGTGAACATTCTAAACACAATTTGATAAACAGTTTGTGTTTATCTCAATTTCCTGCCGATTTGATGAACACCGAGTTCCCCTACATCTAGACAATTTGTTCCAGCCAGGCATGACGAAAGTATGTATGGTATCAAGACTCAGACACGCGTCTTCTAAGCTTTTGATAATCCAAAAGGTGTCATTTAATTTTGAATTCTATGTCACATATATACGGGTCAGATTTGTAAGAAAAAAAATGATTTTGCATAGTATCACACAGGACTTGAATAGTAATAAATTGGTCACGATAGATAACGATTATTTGGTTTTCTGGAGATGCTATAAGTAATTATTTCCCACGACTTCGCTCGGCGGCTTTTAATGAATAAAAGAATGAATGAATAACAGTTTATTACGCATCGAAAATTACAATAATAAAACACTAACCACCCGTTTGTTTTGGTCGCTTATCTATAAAAAAAATGGAGTGTTTGTATGTAATATTAAAATAATCGATTTTACCAAATGCATATTATGTATGTTTAAAAATTCATATACCAAAATATTTTTTAGAATTTTTGTCTGTCTACCTCGTTTTGACCAATTTTGACGGGAATTTCACTGGCAGACAGTTAATTTAATAAGGAGACTTTGACGACTTTTATTTAGTTAAATTCAAACATGAACATACTGTGGGCACAGTTTAAAATAATATTATTCAACATAAGGCACGGAAACATATATTTATCCAGTAATTTTTATATCAATAATTTCCTATACTTCGGATAATGTTTTACAATTTTTGTAAATAATTCTGATAATCGTTTTTGTTAAAAAGCGACGTAGGGACGTCGAAATGCAATCATAGCGAGACTCATAGTAGTAGGCGAAAGTTGGCGATTGAAATTTTGTGTATCGTCTATTTTTTTCATTAAAATTAGTCATAAATTTAACATGTATATGGCACCAAAATATACACATGTAACAAAAAGTGCTTTTAGCATAAGGTTACACACTATACAATATGTATGAAGGTATAATTTTTATATGAAGTCATAATATATATATATAAGCTAAAAAAGATATCCTCACGCCCATAACCCTAAAGGGTAGGCAGAGGTACACATGCACCCACGATTATAGTGTAAACCACACCCTCTTTTTATTATAATCGTTAGTAGTTAGTTGAGAAGTTGTTGTGAGTTATTCTGATGTATAATCTTTAATATTGCAAGATTTCCTGAAAATCGGCACAGTAGTTTTTGAGTGAAAAAGTAACGGACACACACTCAGAGACTTTTGCTTTTTTATATTAGTAGGATCAGAAATGTTATTTTTTAAATAATACATAACAAATCGAATTAAGCGATGTTTTATCACTTTATTTATTCTAATATGTCTTGAATATACATACATCTCTTCCTAATGAACTTCAAATATACTCAGATTAATTGCATACAGTATAATTTTTGATTAGCTAAAGCGAATAAAGGGTTCCGCATGTTCATACAATACTTTATTAACTAATCCTCAAAGATCGCTCGAAATTGGGACCAATTAAAGCCCCGCAGCCCGTTAGATTTTGTCGCTTATTTATTTTCAGTAAAGCGACCTCTGATGTCCGGAACAGGGGTCGAACCCACAAGATGGGAGACTCGGAGCGTGGAGCAATTCGATTAGGGTGCAACACAAGGGCGTTGCTGACTGTGCAACTATGTTCGCTCAACCAAAATAAATACGCTATAAAATCAAGCTCAGCTTGAACCATTTATATTGGTATGGGTTCTATACTATTTTTTTTAGATACACTTAAAATCGTGGAAATATTATTAATTTTTTGTAAGTTGTGTTAACACCGTGACATTGATTAGGTGGTAGAGTCTTGCAACGACTCGCCCGGATTGGTACTACCGCCTTACCTACACAACCACAACAACGTCAGTGCTCGTCATTGTCGTGTTCTGGTTTGGAGGGTAGGGCAGCCGGTAAACTTCCTCTAGCGTGGGGCTAGAGGGTTACCATCCCAGCCTCAGGTTGGCAACGCACCATTTCCACCTTTGGTGTCTATCGGTGATGTGTATTTCTGACCATCAGGAAATCCGTCTGCTTGTTTGCCTTCCAATATCATAAAAAAAGTAAATTGTTTAAACAAACATAATTAAGTGTTTGTTAAGGTTTCGTACTCAAAACTTAGAACGAAACTTTATTACTAATACTTCGCTGTCCGTCTGTCTGTCTCTCACCAGGCTGTATTTAAAAAAAGTATCTTCACGCCTATTATCCCCGAAGGGGTAGGCAGAGGTGTGCTAGTATATCCACGACTCCTAAGTCCAGTAGATATAC
>DVZL01006055.1:0-11622 GCA_018236625.1 Lasaia peninsularis
TAAGTCAATTATGTATTTTCTCAAGTAAGTGGACTTTTGTCTTTTTTGAGAATAAATCCTTTAAACCTAAACCTAAATAAACGTTTCAGTTTGTCCTATACCTTTTAAGATCTAGTTTAATAAGTAATCAAAATGTAATTAACTAAATACAAAGTTAAGTAGATTTTAAGTGTTCTTACTACTTGTATCTAAAAGGTCACTTAAATAATCTTTACATATAAAATATTTGTCGTAAAATCAGGTGTAATTTAAACCTAGTAATAGTGCAATAAATTCTTTTTAGTTTTATCAGACAGGTAATTTATTTTATTTTGTTGATATTCTAAAAAGCCCTAAACCCATTGTCATGATATTTATGGCACTATTTCTGAAGTATCTTATGTATAAATCTATCTTGAAAAATGAATTTGTAGTGAGTTATCAAAATCTCGCGAATAATCGCGTAATAAATACACAAAAAAGTCACAAATATATTATACAAAATTTATATGGTATTACCACTAAGCTACTGTGTGCCACAAAGAACCAAAAAATATTTTTTAAATTATATATTTTTATAACATGATAGGAAGGCATTTGCCCGCCATCTCACCTGATGTTAAGTAACGATGCGATCGAAGATGGAACATGCCTACCTAGAAACAGCCTATGTACACTCTAGCCTTAAACATGGAAAAGTTATATTGTAACGAGAATGCACTTGCAGGCAGCGAATGTCGGAAATATCACGTAAGATACACACAAAAAAGAACATCCGATCAAATTGAGAATATGTTGTCTTTTAAAATACTATAATCTTTAACATATTGAGAATAAACTTATTGTGTGCCTTTGAAATTTTTTTGCTGAAAAAAAGCTTCCACTATGGGCGCATCCTAGGCCTTATAGATCCTTGCCATTTGTATGTGACGTGCCTTAATTAAATTAAAATTTTATCCATAAATATTAACGAAATAGTTCCACTTATTTTGATTTCGATACATAATCCACAAGCAGACGTTATCATAAAATAAATAATTAAACGTATATTTATTAACAATCATCACAAAGGCAAATTATATGTGAAATTTCTTTAATATTTTTTCTTTTCACCTGATGGTAAGTGATCAACGCCGCCCATGAACACGACGGGAGTGTCACTGATGTGTAGTTGATCTTTTAGGAATTACTATGATCTTTTCTTGAAGGTTCCTAAGTCGTATTCGATTTTTTTTAAGAAACACACGTGATTGATACCAAAAAGATTAATGGTTTACTGTCTGCCATGGGTTGGCGTTTTAAACTCTTTCGCGTTTTTAGCTTTACTACCCTCCAAAATGGAACACGATATTGGCAAGCACTTGGATTATGATAGAAAAAGTTAAAGCGGTTAGACAATAGGAAAAACTAGGTAATTAGGTCAGATTGGTATTCAACCTCGCCTGCTCCGTTTGTTTCCTTGTTACGAATTTTATTATGAAAATATCACTCCTAAAAGCAAAAGATACTTTTTGATTTTATATACTAAAAAAATAATATAACGTTACGTAAATATTCGGGATTGTGGGATCATAGCAGCTGGAATAATTGTTTGCTTAAAACAACGGGAACACAAAATAAAATATTACGAGTCCGAATGAGGCCGCTATTTGAAATAAATATTTTTTGTCGAATTCACGGAAAACGCTGCCTCAGGCTCTATCATTCTGACTTAATTAAGCTAACGAAATCAAAACTGTAATAAATAAATAAAACAGTTTCGACTACTTTATATAATATTTCAATAACGATCCAAATGTAATTTTCAAGTTAATTTATTTTTAAGGTACCGTACTCAAAGATTGAAACCGTGACTCTATTACAAAGACTTTGGAATAGAGTAACACATGAATGATGAGCTAAACAGTTGAAATTAAAAAAAAATACAAAATAAAGTGATTTTTTAAATGAGCTCCTATACATTGAACGACACAAACAACCAATAGATGGCGCTGAGCATATTTATATCACGATACAATTAGATTGAGTATTTATAATTTACTTCTACTTATTAAACATAATATGATACTTTAGAACGTGTTAAGCAAGCTGTGTACTTATTATATGCTTCTACAATAATTGACATGCGGTTGTTTTTTGCTGTTCTGTTCCTAGAGTTAATAATTATCATAATTAATTAATTACTGTTCCATTATTCGTAATATTTACTGTACTATTTGAACGATTTTTAGTTAATTTTATTTGGTATATGGCAAAGTTGGTGGTTTATCATTTGAAAGAGGTATTGCAACTAGGTATAATTTGAAGAATCGGCTGTTACGTAACCTTCTAATGCCATCCGCTATGAACCACATCTCAGTTGTGATCATCCTCACCAGGTTTAGGAGACCTCGTCAAGTTTCAACGATTAAATACAACTCTCCCTGAAAACTGACATACATATTGAAAATTAACCTACTGAGCCCTGTTCCTTTAGTAATCAGGATGTCGAATGAAGCCAGAGTTCTAGAAGAACTATTCCAGGAAGTAGTTCTTGGACTTTTCAGACTAAAGTATTCCAGATCCAGAAAATAATCCTTAAGATTCCAGTCTGAAAAGTCCGATGGCCATAAGGCCAATAAAATGTATTAGTCATTATTACTGTGGACTTTTAATATCGCCTAAAATATTATTAATACTATTGTTTTAAAATTAGTGATTTTTGACATTTTTAAACGCCGTGAAGCTATAATTATGTAGCATTTAATAGACAACAGTAAAGTAGTAATAACATAATTGATTGCACGGGTCTATGGATCCAGGAACAAATGTGGGAGATAAGTGAGATAACAGTATCATACAGTGGCGTGTGGACGAAGAGTTAGGATTTTTCACATAAGACTGATTTCTCAAATAGGTGTGATGTGTCATCATTCATAAACTGTTTAAAATAGTCGTCAATATATTTAACGGCACATGTTTAGGGACAAATGTGGGTGATAAGTGTCGTATGACTTGGAGTAGGTAAACACTATGAGCACGACGCTGAAGGTTTTGGAGATTACACTTACAATACGCAGTAATAGTAACTCACTTTAGACTGGCCAATTTCTCTTTCTCCGAAGTTTGTGGATTAAAATCCGGTTGTAAATTTTAAAATTACATAGACGCGTCATAAGAACCGTTTGTAAGGTCTATGTGAATAAAATATTTTCTATTATATTCAAATCTACTCTATTCTATTCTAATCTACTCTACTCTTATCTTCTCTACTCTAATATACTCTACTCTACCCTACTCTTCTCTACTCAACTCAATTCTACTCTACTCTACTCTAATCTGCTCTACTCTACTCTAATCTACTCAACCCCACTCTATTTTTTAATAAGCACTTTTAGTTACACAATTCAGAGTCATATAAGATCTGACACTGAATCATACAGCGAATAAGCACTCGACTCTTTAGATAGTAAGAGACGACCGTGACTAATAGACACCATAGATGTTACAGGTGCGACGTTGTCATGTGCACATGTCTACCGGCTGCTTTGTCCTCCGATCATAACGACGGCAGGTATAAGTTAAGCGTGTTGGTAATGACGCATTTAACAAGTTTTTTTTGTTATATAAAGATAGAGCGTTATTAAAATCTATGTTTATTAAAAACACAAATCCATCATTAAATATAAAATAAATAGTGATCCTCCAAATATACAGAATTATCTGAATTAACTCATCCTAGAAAACACTAAAAATGTAGGCTCCTAAAAAGTTTAACCTACGTAGAAGGTCTCCTGTGTAGAATAGACCATCTGCTTCCTACTAGGTAGTTTGTAAGAGGTGAGCATATGGTAACTGGACTACTACTAAGATGACCACAGGTGGTAAAGAGCCGTGCAGCAATTCGCTTGGATAGGGACCCACCGCTTTACCTAGTCCTGTCGTCGTAGTGATATTGCCTTGTTCCAGCCTGGAGGGTAGGGCACTAGCAGCCCGATCACAGGGCAGCGACGCACCTATATTATCTATGGTGTCCATGGGCTTTGGTTGTCTTACCGTCAGAAGATGAATGGCTTACCATAAAAAAATAACACAGTCTTATATATATTTAGCTTCAGAATAGCTAAGTCATTTATTATGGTTATGTTATACCGATGCATATCCAGATTTTTCCACGTATTTTTTGGTATCAATTTACGTTTTATAAATCAAAATTTCTAGTTTATTTATTTGTTATTTCATTTCGAAGAACTCATGACTGCGCTATACAAACATTGTAATGAATATTCCAATATGGTGGTACATTTTTATATTTATGTTTAGAGCACCTTTGCACCACTTTTTCCATACCATAAGGCTGTCTGGTAGAGATCAAAGACTTGACGATAAGGCACTAAGTTTTATTTTATATGTTCGTCTATTTTGTATTCTTTGGTGCACAATAAAGAGTTATTCTATTCTATTTTTTAATCATGATTTTAATATCCAAATAATTTCATGTCATTCGTATTATCAAATTAAAAACACAATGTTGTTGAGAGATGTTGTTGCGTCATTCCTTCGTTCAGCAATATTCTTTCTCGAAATTATTCAAGAGTCAGAAATCCATGAATCTGAACTCTGAAGGTACTATCAGGAGATTATACCCCTAGCAAAGATTTGTTCCCTATATAAACATTTATGTCATTCTAATAGGGCCGGCTATCTCTTTCTTACAACGTCAGCTTGTTTTGATTTCGCAACTCGCAGAAAAAGAAGTATTTCAATCCAGAATGAGTTAGCCACAGCTTCATGTAAAAGCAAACAAGAATATCAAGGTTTTGTATAATTAATATAATATATAAATAAAATAATTGAATTTTTTAAACAGACACAAAAATCGAATTTGTAAAACATATCATCTAACTTAGGATTCTTTTGCGATTTAAAGTTTTTCGTTTTTCTGTGGAATCCATTTGAGTTGCAAGGAGAAAAATATCATCTGTTTCAGTGCCAAAGCGTATCCAAATTTTATCAGTATCGGTCTATACATTGAGGCTTGAATCTTGAAAAAAACGAACAGACATTTTAAAATTTATAATAAATACAAAAAAATAAAGTTGAGGTGTCTGTGTGATAGATGACGGTACACGTCATCCTGGCCTTACTACCCTGTTTGTATAGCAGTTTCTCCACTCTCCACAGATTACAACAACAACGAGGATCGACAATATTGTACTAGGGATGAGCAACACAGCGGTACCAATCACAAAACATTTCATAAGACCAAAAAATAATCACGATATCAGGTTTTTCATTTAAATAGATTCGTCTTTATGACGTTCTTTAATATAGAGAAATGGTAACATCGTTACGAAATATTTGGCTTCTAAACTCAACACAGTTTTAATAAACACGGGAGTTCATATTTAGTAGCGTATAATCGCAATGTTCTAGAGCATTATTAAAAAGGAACAATAACATAACAATGGCGAGCGTCATTGTTATAGAGACAGAAATAGATATCTAGTCGCAAAATTCAAGCAATTAAAATTTTTATCATAAATAATATTCAAATAAAGTATTTGTTTTGTTTATTTATTATTTTGGGTAGGTACAAGGTTAATGATAATATAAAAAATTTTACGAATGTTGATCAGATCTCTTAAAGATATGTCACTTAGAAATATCATGTCTACTCGTAATGGAATTTCATTTGTAGCACCTATTATAATAATATGTTTATTTTTTCCTAACTACAGAAAAGGGAGAGGTTTGCAATCCAAACGTGTTTTTTATTTTATAACGTTTTGTTCGGTGAAGTATCTTGTCATTTTTTGATAAGCGGGTTCATTCCAGTTGGTCCCATTTAAACTTGATGGAGATCCAACAAGTGGTTCTTGAGATATACTTGATACGTATCTTTGTTTACTTGTACGACGGTATATGAAGGTTTGTATATATTTTTCGAGACAGAAGATTTTGTTCAATATTTTGCAATTGGTTTATGCTGAAAAAGAAATAAAAATAAGTTCATCTAGACATAGCATGAATTAATTTTTTTTTGTAGTTTTATTGCGAGTAAATTTTTTATTTACAATTTTCCTGTCTTGAAATTTATTATTCGCAGTTTTATTGTATTTCAGTTATTTTGTGATTTTGTATACTTAATTTAACTGTATTAACATTATCATCAAACTTGTGGAAAGAAGTAAAAAAGGCTAATTGAGAAATGTACAAACAATATATATTTAATTAAATATGTTTCTAAAAATTTTAAATTCACATTTACTAGCAGGTCAGATTAGGCATTACTATATTTACATACATATGAAATGCATAACACTTGTTGAAAATAGGGAAAATGTACTGTATTAAAATATTTGTCTGGCGAAGGCCAGCGCTGTCTTATGTGAATTCAGCTTCAGATTGTCGTTTCGTCAGCGCGTGTAGTCGCGCGAGCCGGGTCCCGCCGCCTGCAGCTCACAGTCGGTTTCGGCAGTCCACTGCGGCGGTCGCGACTCCCATCTCCACCATGAAGTATAAACTTCACAAGTTGTTCCTACCTTTAATTTTAATTTCTTCCACCTTCGCTGAATTTTGTCCGCCTAAATGTCAGTGTGTACGAAATTCGGTCCGATGCCTCCACGAAGAGCTCCTGGCGATTCCGAAGACGCCGGCTGATGCGCACACTTTGTGAGTAAACTTTAGTCACTAACTCTATTTTTAAATTCTACCTCGCCATGTTGCGATAGCGAAGTTTTGCGAAAGAGTTTCTTTAAGATTTAGTAAAGCTTTGCGATAACCGGTTTTTGTTAACTTGGGTATTCGTGCTCAGTGCAGTTTTAACATTTCTGATTGCTGAGACAACGCTTTTGAATTTAATGAACTTTGGAAGCTCGATGCCGAGTTGGTATTGTTTAAGATTGTTAACGTATTGGGAGCTTTAGTGTGAAATCAAAATGAAAATTGCAAAAGTTTTACTTTGTTTTAAATATGTTCACATAATAATTTTTTGACACATATATAAAAATTTTCTCGTTTGCTGATTTAAAAATACCGTCGACGGTTTACTTTTTATTATAAAAGATACGAAAAATTAAAAAAAAATACTTTTCAAAATACTTTTATCACAAAGCTTGTTAGGAAATATTATCACTTGACGTATTCAGATTAATATTTAATTAAATATTAATTTATATAACATTACTGTATTACAAAATATTTAATATAAATTTAATGTTAAATAATGTTGGTTTTCTTAATAACATTATTTTTCTTATCAAACTTCTACTGAAATATCGTTTGTCGGAAAAAATTTGAATCATGTTACATAATTCATATTTTACTTTTAAATATGTGGCACTTTCTTTACAACTAATTTTCGAATTATAAAATATTTTCCATCATTGTTTTCTCTTTGTCTACGTATTACTAAAATCCAATATATAAATACCAATATATATTAATATAATATATTAATATACTTATAATTATAAGGCAAACGTTGTTTTGCTTTATAAATTAATTACTAAAAAGGCCATAAAAATAGGGGTTGGTGATAAAAAAAGTAAAAATTTAGAGTTGTGTGTATTTTTGTATGCTGTATCATAAAAAAAAATAAAAACAAAAAATTTGTGTACAAAATAAAAAGAATTGGATCACCCTCAACAGTTAGGGGCATGAAAAATAGATGTTGGCCGATTCTAAGACCTACTAAATATGCTCACAAAATTTCATTAGAATCGGTCGAGCCGTTTCGGAGGAGTTCAATTACGCGCCCCGTGACACGGGAATTTTGTATATTAGATACATAAGTAATTATTATTAAAACGGATTGTATTTATACAATGTAAGTTATTTACAAGTGTATTTATTAGTAGGCGGTCTCAGTTGTGTCTCATTTAGCCTTATATTTGATATATTTCTTATTGATTTGAGGGGTTTTGTTTAATAAAGCGACTCCATTGCACCAAATTACATTTTATCCTCCTACAAATAACTGAAAAAATGTCACAACTGAACTAATATATTTTGTGGAAAAACTTTTCCAATGTCTTTCAAAAATTCATTCAAAAATATTCATCTTTAACCTTTCCATCACGTTCAAAGTTATGTTCTTCTGATTTTTTTTTATTAAATGTGCAAAACTTACCGACGGATAGTGATCTAATGAACTTAATTTTTATAGAAATTAGCATTGAAACCTTATCAGAACGAAAGGTTACGTAACACATAGTTTTATCAAATACTGATTCTTTTAATCATAATAAATTAAACTTGTTATCTATACAAATAAATAAAATTGGTTATTCTGGATTAATATTGAAATAACTGCTTTTATTAAAATCATGTGTATGTATATACAACCACCATAATACTAATTTTCTACAAAGTAGGTACATGTAGCAAATTCGTATTTTTTGGAATTTTTGTCTGCACGTCTGTCTGTTTGTACCCGCTCTTCTCTGAAACGGCTGGACCGATTTTGACGGGACTTTCACTAGTAGACAGCTGACGTATTATAGAATGGCTTAAGCTACTTTTATTTTGGAAATGTATAAAATTATTAAATAAAACCGCGGACGATGTCGCGGGCACTGCTAGTTTTTTTATAAATCAATTCTCATATTTTTATTTAAACCGATAAAACTAAAAACGAAACCACTAGACCTATAAGGCGAGGAATTGAGTCAGAGGGTATTATTTCATCATTATTTGGAGATTATTTCAACATTTTTAAAGCTTTGCTAAAATTCTTTTACTGACAGACTTATAATGTGCTTGCGAATATTAGATCAAATATACTTAAGTCACTCTTTCAAAGGGCAAAATCTGTACTAAATACCTACTCAATAGATTGAAAGCCTTACATTTTCTCTTATACAAAATATATTATCATAAAATGTTTTGTATAAGAGTTCGCATTTTAGGCAGACTTTATTATTTAACGTTTGGCCTAGTCGAATTTAATTTTCTACTTAAACAATTTAAGTTAAAAAATATTTATGAATATAATATACATAAATTAAAAAGTAATTTTCACATTTAAAATAATTATAATATTTTTAAGCGCAGTAAAGCTGCAATATACCTTCCTCAATTAAGGGTTTTTTCTGTAAAATGCCATATAAGGCTTGCACTGTCAAAAGTTGTTGGATCTGATGTTGAGTCCAGCTTCTACCTCTTTCCGCCCTCTACATGCTAACTACATGCCCTAGTTTTACATGTCTTAGTTCTACATGCCCTAGTTCTACATGCCCTAAATTCATTATCAAAATATGTGGCTTGTCATAATTATGTCACAAAACTGTATCGTTCGTACTAAAAAGGCGGTCAAAGCAGTAAGGGGAAAAATTGGAAGAAATCCTGTCCGAAAGCAAAAGATTTCGCGTATTTTAAGAGATGACTTAGGATTTGCAGCCTATAAGAGACGCACTAGCCATTTCTTAACTGATAAATTAAAAACGCATAGGGTGTTTAAAATATAAACAACCACTGAAGCGGTACCCAAAGGGTGGTCACAGAAAAAAATTGTTTAAGGACGATATTTTTACAATAAAAACGACTATATCTATGCTCAAAGCTCTAAAGAAGCTTCCCAATCAGTCGACAGAGTGCAACGTGGGTATTTGCCGACTTTAATGACGGTTTGGTGGGGTGTTAGCTATGACGGAGTGACTGAGCCATATTTTTATGAAAAAGGTATCAAAACATCGGTACATCATGATACCATTCTTGAGAAGGTAGTAAACCTTAACAACACCACGTTCAATAACATGTCCTTCCAGCAAGACTCGACCCACGCAGTCTTGGTTAAAAGCGAACGTTTCGGACTTCATCAGAGATGAGCGTGATTTAGTCCCGACCCTAATTCGCTGGATTATGATTTATGGTCAGTTTTAGAGAATACTGCTTGCTCTATACGACATGATAATTTGGAGACCCTAAAACAATCCATACGACTGGCAGTGAAGAATTTCCCTATTAAAAGAGTGCGTGCTTCTATTGATAACTGGACCCAACGTTCAAAGGACTGTGGAAAAAGCCAATGAAGATCACTTAGAATAAGCTTTTTATATTTTTAATTGTTTTATATTTATGTTTTAAACTAGTATAGTGTAAAAGTAATAAATGTTATTTGTAATTAAAAAACATTTTTTTTTCTTTGTTACAATATTAATGGCAATAGGTATACGGTGTTAGAATGTTTTGATCCCGGAATAGATGTTGACGTGATTCTGCAGGAGCATTATTCGAAATCGCACAAATACGATTCGGGCTGATAAAGGTCTTAAATATTTTAGTACATTTACCCGGAACTAACAACCTATACCCTAGAATAGCTTCCACAGATCCGTAATAGACCTTCAGTATTAGGTGCATGACGAATCAGAAATCGGTTTTGCTTCTCTTATGATTTCATGATAACTATAAATAAAAAATAATTACGGAATGATGTAATAACAAGTTGTTAAAATATTTTTGATATTACCCATTCTGAAAAAATAAATTAATAAAAATCGTCACGCACCTATCCTCGAAGGGGTAGGCAGAGGTTCATACTTATCCACTTTCGATTAACATTGCAAAGTGCAAATATTTCCCAAGAAAACAAATTAATTTAGTTAACAATTTTTTCACACACAAATACAGAGGGAGACGGAGGGAGGGAGAGAGAATGTTTTCTATACTAATTTGTAGATGGTTGTTCTGAAAATAGTCAGCCCAGTTCTTGGGCTACATAAAATCATGCCTAGCTCCTGCGAGCGGCAACCCACTGAGAAGACCCAGCGAAAGAAACTCGGCGAACTTATTTTTTTTATTATTTTTTGGCCAGGGAAAGCAAGAATCTAAACTAATATAAGCACAATTGTATAAAAAGAAGATTAAATTTTCATTTTGATAAACAATTCTTACTACATTGAAGAATTTCAAAATCTTACCTAATCAAAGGTATTTTTTACCGACTAATGAATAATTAAAAAACAAACAGACATGTTTCCATAAAATCAGCACTTTGAATTTTAGCGATATCTCTGTCACAGCAAACGAGTCTTTATTCCCCCTTGATGGTCCCTATTAAAAATTGAACCAATTAATGAACTCCGTTTTCCGTTCAGTAAATTGTAACTTTTATCGTATATTGTTCATTTTTATCTGGTATTTATTTATTGGAAATAACAAGCAAGAACCCTATCGAGTCGATATCGAGAAATTATATCGAATTGTCGACTTTAAGAATATCAGAATATTAACTGATCGATGGATATTTAGTTTAATTCACTATTTGATTTTTATTTGAAAATAATATATGTGTTTTAGAGGGAATGCTTTTATTTTTCATCAAATCTTCAAACATACGTGGACATGATTTCTATGGAATTATTACATTTACTTTAATTTTTCAGTATTCCTGGATTGAACTTTTTGCGTAATCGATAAAAAATATGTCAGTGCCTGGATGATATGCTCATCGCTTCGCTCGGTGTTATTTTAGTACATCATGTTCACTGATAAAATATGAATAATATAAAAAAAAAGAAATAACCGACTGAGATTTCAACCCGGGTTTTCTGCGTAATGAGACGCTCTATTTCCCGACCGAGCTATTTTCGAAGCAAAAATTCGCACCATTTTCGAAGTTCTAACTTCGAAAATGGTGCGAATTTTTGCTTCGTATTC
>DVZL01006056.1:0-11620 GCA_018236625.1 Lasaia peninsularis
ATTCATTACAACCAAACAAACAAACAAATAAACAAACTTTTCCTCTTTATAATATATATTAGTATAGATGTACAATAATATCGTCGGCTAATCGTGGGTGAATATGTACTACTGCCTACTCTTTCTGAGATATGGGCGTTACCATATTTAATTACAATAATAAAATACCCCCAGATTACAAATAAAAACGAAGAAACGTAATCTTTTTATGAAATTTAGAAGTCAGATGCATATTTCGATGGTAAACATAGTTGCTGCTTGCAGCTTAATAGCTAAAAAATAAATATCGTCACGCCCCATATTTCCTAAGGGTAGTTACCGCATCATAATCACTTTTGCACCAATTGCTAACCTGAGGCTGGCATCTAAAACTCAGGGCAAGTTTACCAGCTATCTTCCGCAACGCAAGATGAAAACCAAAGGGTTAGGGTGAGTAGTAAAAATCTACTACCTAGTCTTGCAAAAAGATTTTCTTTTTGGGTAGGTATGTAAGTTTTAAATATACGACGAATTTCGTTCAATATGTTTGTATTTTTTTTATTTTACACTACATATTATAAACTTTATAGTTTTTTTGAGGATTTCTTATAGATATAATTACATCTTTCTATTTTCTAATCTTCACATTCAATACTCTATACAAGCACGCCGGTTCTGGACTCTTGTTTCAAAAAGACTGTATGTCTTTTCAAAACAAATCACAGGACTGATCTATATAATGATAACTTCATTGAGTTACAAAATGTATACGGATGATATAGCATCCCGGGGAGGTGGGTGGGTGTCGGGTGCATGTTGGGGATCGATGGCGGCCGCGCATGCGCGCTGCTCCTCATTGCCACCAGCTCGTCCAGGCACCATCGAGCCTGTTTAACCGACAGATACGTATTACGTATATACCAGTACTTGCGACTTTATTAAAAGAGTTGTCGAAGTTTTATATTATTGCTAGAAGCGTAAAGCGTACCTTCCTTTGTTAATCAGCCATCTTTCACAGCCGGGCATTTTGTAGGTTTTTATGAGTTTTCTCATGATATAGGTAAACCTGAAATTATTGAAAGTAAGAAATACACGTCCTATGCCTATATGCTAAAGATGTTAACGCTGCGTTGATAAGTTGAGTTGTATATTAATGAGTAGCCTCTTTTGTAAATAGGATCACTTTTATTGTTATTAAAAGCTTTGTTTAACTTACATTGTATGTATGTAATGTATGTGTTTGGGTGGAATCTTAGTATTCAATTTTTGTCTGGATGACAATGCACGATAAGGTCCATGACATCATTCCAAATCCAATAATGCGAACCAACCAAGATGGCGGAATAGTTGTTTTTAAAGCACGTCTACAATATGGGCATCAAATGAAAGAGCGCGTTGAGACTTGAGAGTAACTCGAAAAATAATAAAATCTTTTTCTAAAGTTTTTTTTTGCTATTAATTAATTTATCTCTTAGTTGGCGTCATAAATTCGATTTTTCTTAACGAACTTAACGACTTGAAAATTAATGTTCGATGTTCTAAATTCAAATAACACTGACGTTTCTAGATGTAAATTTTATTCCTTGAATCTTGTGACGTCACAACTTCAGGAGAAAAAAGAGCCAAGAAGGTCTCCCGGTAACTAAATTACACCACACGTAATATGGGTAAAACAAAATTTGGTACTTATCTAGCGCATATCATGTATAGAATAAAAACTGTCGTATTACTAATTTTAAAAAACCTTTTGAAGAAAAAATATTTATTATCTTTTATAATATTAAATTTTTTTTCTATTAAAATAATAGGGAACTTTAAATTCAGTATCAAATACGATGAAGGAGGTTTGTAAGTTAGCAAAATATGTTTATAAAAGTTACATTTTAATATTTAGTAGAAAAAAAGTTTAAGATATGTGTAATTATAACTTTAGCTCAATGTAAACTTAAGTTTTGCATAGAGAAACAATTGTGATAAAAGGCAAGGTTTAGGATTAGCAACAAAAATCCTAATAAAAAGACTAAACAATCTTAATAAAAAAAGATATTATAGATAACATAGAGGCTAGACTTTCAATTGAACTTTGATTAAACTACCGATACCGGTACCCGCTACCTTAGTAGACAGGGACAAACAGTGTCCCCCTTCATGAAGCTTAAGGTACTACCACAGTCTTACTTATCTTTCTAACGTCCGATGTTAACGGTTATAGACAATACGTTTTACCTATTCTATGTAGGTATAATGTGTATGTAAACTATTGAATAAAATACAGAATAAACAGACAGATGTAACGTTATAGGTGAAATTCCCGTAAAAATGGATCCAGCCGTTTCAAAGATTAATCTTAACAAACAGACAGACGAGAATTCTAGATGAATTTTCATTTTGATATATGTACCTTAAATACATACATATGCATTTAATAAAAAGCGGCCACCATATTTTTTCTTATTTGTATAAATGTATATATGTCTTCTATGTACTGAATTTACTCTTATATATTTTTTATCTGTAAAACATCTTGGCCGCAGCAGAGCAGTTTATGCTGAAGTTTCAAGGCTTCTGACAAATTTACCCGGGCGTGGGTGCCCTTGCCCTTGATGAAATCAATAAGCGCGCGCCCTACCCCGACTCAGCTGAACACTGTATCCATATATATGGCATAAACGGATATTTTACACTGGGAATCTCGCTCTTTTGTCAAACACGATAAGTGTTTGATTCCTTTGAATGTTGTTCTGATGAGGGTTAGGTGTTGCGATCTCACTTAAATCACGTGAACAAAGATCATTTAACAGGAACACTTCCTTTTATGTATGTATATTATAATATGAATAGGGGACGATGACTGAGTGACACAAAAACTTCCGAGTCGAAACCTTCTAGATGAAAACTTGAACTTTTTCTTAAGTTAGCAATGTCGAAAATTTATCCCCTAAGGGGACAAGCTAGGGAGTAATTACTTGTAGGAAATCAACGTTTATTTATTTATAGACACTTATACGAAAGGAAAACTTATCTCGTTAAGACATATCTTGTAGCTAACCCAGTGCACAATATATAAACTAAAAAAAAACTATGATAATAATAAGAACAATTTTATTTAAAGGGCTTTTACTTTTTCAGGTATGCCAGCACTGCATAAGCTTCATTACATATTATAAAACTGTCACTTTTTTTGTCTGTCCCTATGTATGCTTAAATCTTTGAAACTAAGCAACGGATTTTGATGCGGTTTAAATAGATAGTGATTCAAGAGGAAGATTTTTATGTATATAACATGTATAGTATACACGTGCGAATCCGGGGCGGGTCGCTAGTAATAAACTAAATGCTAATATGTAATAAAATTGAGGTTTCACAGGAACATTTCCATAAATTACCTTGCTGCAACTCCATTCGCTTATGTGAAAATATTTATTAAGTCAAAATCTCAAAATATTTCTATCATATTTTGCAAACAGTAAACTTTTTTTATCACGGTATTTAACACACTCCAACAACAAGTGATGGACATCCTCGATAATCTATAATATAAAAATAAGTCAGCTTTTCCTTCCTGACGCTATAACTACGGAACGAACGAACCGATTTCCATGGTTTTGCATTTGTTGGAAAGGTCTCGGGCTACGTGGGGTTTATAGCAAAGAAATAAACGAAACAAAATGTAACAAAAAACGAAGCCATCTAGTGGCGAAACGGACTTCGCCGAGTTTGTTAGTAATAAATAAAAAGTTCATTATTATGTCAGGACCGATTGATAAATACGATTTATTTTTACAAATTGATATAATCTTAAATTAACTTATATACACTTATGTTATGGGTATTAATCAACAATACTGATACATGGAAACCAGAACAAATTTAATAACTCTCAAATGCCTGCGCCCGACGGGAACCTGAGACTTTTGGATGGTTAGTGGCTTTAGGCGTATACGCTAATCCTTCGACCAACAAGGCCTTCATTAATATATAATACCAACAGCAAAATCATTAGCGGAAGTGTCATCACATAAGAACAAATGTGAATTGGTATTACCAACTTCCACGTAGAAGACCATGATTTAACAATTCACATGACTGTGCAAATACGCGGTGCAAATTGCAAAGGACACTTCACTGCAAGTGTATGTACTCGCTTATAGTCTGGTAATAACGAATTATCATTAGTATCGTATTATGTGTTGCCAAGTAGATAAGAAAGATTTGTTTAAGGAAATATTACATTTAATAAACTGAATATATATATAATTCATATTTTGCAATCTCCCGCTAAAAATAGTGGTATAGTGCGACTCGATTAAATGTAATTATACCTAGCTGTGCCCGAGGTTTCAAACGCGTTTAAGTTTAATTAAATGAAAGTAACCTAGGTTAGCCCTTTTTACATCAACTGTCTGCCAGAGAAAGTCCCGTCAAAATTGGTCTAGCCATTTCAGAGATTAGCGGGAACAGACAGACAGAAAGACAAAAAATATGATTTTGGTATATATGTACCTACCTACCCTGTAAACATACATATCAATTTAGTAAAAATTATAATATTACGTATAGACACTCCAATTTTATTTATTTGTATGTAATGTAGGTATAGATGATTTTGAAGATTTTTCTGTTACCAGAGCCCACCTCTGATTTTAATTTTAAAGAATTGGTTCAGTGCTTTTAGAAATTTCTGTTAAAAATTGTATACCTAGACGACAGGATAATAAAATTGAAGAATGTTTATTGCAGGTTTACTGTTTTTTTTTTAATTTTTTCATCACGTATTTATGACAAGTGTTACCAGCTTGCAGCCTTACAAAACTATTTGAAATATATTCTACTGAATCAGTTGCAATTGGATCTCGATCGTCGTGCTGATTCTGATAAAATGTACCTTTGCATGACACATTATATAGTGACAAGTTGACAAAATATATCAGAATCAATCATTCAATCAAAATACAATTACAATTGGATTACATCAGTAGGTATAGTGGTTCCATGAGATGTGGACACTATTTTTCTACTTAATGGAATCAGAGTTTTGCCCGTATTGATCCGGGTTCCCCGTGTACAATAGTCCATCTGCCTCCCTACCTGGCAGCTCATAAGAGACGAACATAGGTTAACTGGGACACTTCTAACATGACACTGGTGGTAGTGCAGCAACTCGCTCTATTGGGGATCCACCGCCTTATCAATTCCTGCCGCTATAATGACATTGTCGTGTTCCAGTCCGGGGGTAGGATAGCCTAGCACATAACTTGCACATAAGGTATAACAGCCCGACCACAAGGCAGCGGCGTACCTACAACATCTGTGGTGTTTATAGGCCACGGTTGTCTCTAAATATCAGGTGACCCGTGTGACTTTTTGCTGACTATGTGGTCTGTGGCTGTCTTATCAAGTTATTACATAAAAAAATGTTGTATCAGTTTTTCTTTTTAATTATCTGATAAATATAACTTTCCCTGACATTGGATTTGTGCCTGACGTCACGACAGACTTGCCACCTGTCACATAATTGGACCTAATGTCGTCGGCTAATCGTGGGTGCAAAATACCTTTGTCTATTGCTTTATCTAAAAAAATAAATAAAATTGGAGTGTCTGTATGTAATATTAAAATAACCCCTGTTGACTAAATGCATACGTATGTTTACAAGGTAGTAGATAGGTACATAATATGTAAACCAAAACAGTATTTTTTAGAATTTTTGTCTGTCTGTTTGTACTCGCTAATCTGTGAAACGGCTGGATCGATTTTGACGGGACTTTCACTGACTAATTTAATAAGGAACAGCTTCGGCTTAGAAATGTATTAAATAAAATAATTAAAAGTCGCGGACATGGCTAATAAATTTTAATAATGGAGTTACACTAAGTGCCAACATTTGAAATAATAAATTACTCAATGCATTTTTCTGGAATTAGACAAGTTAGGATAGACACAACTTATATAATTTTATAATTCTATGTCAATATCACTTTGGAACAGTGAAATGACAGATATCAGTCAAACGTTCAAATTCATATTTTAAATAAAGAAAGTACTTCTGTTTTTTCACTTAAAATATGAATATGTGGATGTTACATCAAGCGCCAACGATGAAAAATATAATAATTTAATATTAACGGGTAGCAATACATAGTCATAAAACGTTAGTTCAAAAACAATAACTGTTGAAGCAAATTACATAACGAGTCAAGGTATAGGCAGTCATTATAGCGAAGCCTTCTCTACTTATGTTTCTCAATGCCAAACTTATCAAACACGTTATTCATATTTTTTGTCATCACAAATATTTTCCAGATACAGCGACTTCGCCGTTAATATTTTGAAAAAAAATATTTAAAAACTGCCACATGATAAATTTATTTTTAAAGCAGTTTCATAGTTAATATGAAAAAGATACACACATCATTTTCATCTTTAATTTATGATTTAAAATATTTTTGTAAATATTATTTACTAATTGTAGTTTGTAAAAAAGGTGATACGGCAACATTTTATAATAAAATCATCTATACAAATAAATAAAATTTGATTGTCTGTATGTAATATTAAAACAACCGCTTTTTAATTAATGCATACGTATTTTTACACGATACATAATATTATAATAAAATAATATTTTTTAGAATGTTTGTTTGTCTGTCTGTTTGTTTGTACCCGCTATTCACTGAAACAGCTGGACCGAATTTGACGGTATTTTTACTGGCAGACAGCTAATGTAACAAGGAACAGCTAAGGCTGCTTTTATGTTAAATGTATAAAATATAATAATTAAATAAAAACGCAGACGAAGTCGCGGGCATAGCTAGTTATTTATCCAAACGGCAGTAAAACACGTGTATTGAAGCACCCTTTATAATAGATAAGGTGGTGGATCGACCCGGGCGACTTGCTACACAGTACTCCGCCATCAGTGGTCTTGTTGGCTATGATCTTATTAACCTATGCTCGCTTCTTACGAGCTGTCTAGTAGGAATACAGATGGTCTATTCTACACAGAGGACCGGGACCAAAATTTTAACTTCATGATTAATCTTTGTTTTTCAAACCATTGGCCATTCCGATTGGCAACTTCGATTAGAGTTTGAAAATATAATTTATATAAGGAATGTGTGTAAGTCTTCGAAACAATATACGAATTACAATTACTTCTGAGTTTTATTCTCCCACGACATGATATTAATGTTCAAAGTGAATTCGAAATTAGCTCCGTGTTCGAGATCCTTTGGAGAATCAAAATTGATTTGATAACGAGGAGCTTGTAATAGGTGAGTGTAGGTTTATATCACTTGCACCGTGACTTTGACTAGATGGTAGCTGGCCTTTTGAAAATGTACCCAAATTGATCTAACTCCATAGCAAGCAATTTCTATGCTTGTGTTATGGATGTTAGTCAACGATACTAATACTTACAAATACTTATATAGATACCTACAATTAGAATAAATACAATTAACACCTAGACCCGGAAATACAAACATCTATGTTTATCACACAAATGTCTGTTCCCGTCGGGCATCGAACATGAGCCTCGCGGTTCGTCGGTAGTTTTAGGCGAGTAGGATATCCGCTCGGCCAACGAGGCGGCGAAAGCTGTAGGATTACATGAGGATATTCTTTAGAATAGGCAAGCATTTGACATTTGACCACCGCCCCACCTGATGTTAAATGACGACGCAGCCGGAGATGGAACATGCTTACCTAGATACAGTCTATTCACTCTGGCCTTAAAGATAGCTAGGTTGTTCACCTAATTGGTTCCACCGCCTTACCGGTCTTGCCAGCTACTTCTGAGGTAGATATTAAAGTGAGCCCAGTAGATAATACTAGAACACCCACGATTAGCCAAGGTACTAGGGCCCATATTGTGATAGGTAGCAAGCCAGTCGCCACTTCAGGTACATTCTCATTACTCAGTATAATTTAAAAAAAATTTAAGAAAAGTTACCCGGCCTGGGAATTAAACCCGGGATCTCACGCGGCTAACAGTCTTAACAGGCGACAGTCGTACTGTTAAAAAGTATGTTATTTTAACTATTATGTAATATGCATTCTATCTCACGCACATAATAAATAAATACCTAATACCTAAGCCATGTGAGTAAAGATCAAACAGAATGTTAACTCGGTTAAATAATGTAATTTTACTTAAATAAATTAGTAAAAGTATTATTACTTGTTATAGGTATATTTAATATAAATTGAAAGTTATATTCAATTAAATTGTATTTGATTAAACATTAAAAACAAATAAAAAATAAAAATACCTTTGGTGACAATATACGAGTAACTACGTCTGAAAAATCACCAAAAACAAAAATATTTAAAAGCTTGGAGATTTTTGTGTCAAATATTTACTCACATAAGATTATATTTGTAACTTTTTAAAACATCTGGTAACTTCACTATGAAATTTTACTTAACTAAACACGCCATTGACACATTATAATAGTAGATATGAATTTCAATGTAGTATCGAAAAATATAACCGAACGCGTGTCAAATTTATAATTTTTATTATTATAAGTAATCATAATTGTATAATTTACATGTTTAAAATAATAATTCTTTTACTACTGTATAATAGTCCATGAAGAACTATTATACAGTAAGTTAAGAAGTCCACTAAGAAGTCAATAGCGTAAAAACGCGATTAGATTTTTTGGTAGGACCATATTCATAATTAGTCTATAATATTTATAATTTCAGACGCTTGTTACTATTGTCGATAAAGAACGCGAGTGGCCCGGTCAAAAGTAATTATGAATTTATACGAAACTTTACGAGTCAACAAACGTCAAAACAGCCAGTATATCTTGATGCTAGTATCAAAAAAAAACTCGAATAATTACTACATATTAACATCTATGTACTCTAATGACCATTTTTTTGAAATAATTCAAAGGAAACAATAATTTGTGATTGCTGCTCTAATCTACTAGCTGCACTTCTATCCATTTTGTAAGTAAAAAGGTTTGCTGCTGGGTTTACGCATTGACGATATTAAAAACTGATATGAAGCTGACTGCATCAAAAATAGATTACACATTAAAAATATTTTTAGCATCCAAGTAAAAGTGTTGGGTGGATTTTAAACGATTTTTAACTGATTGAAACCACCTTCCACCACGGCACTGCTGTCGTGGAGTGCTGTCTAGTTCTGAAAATGTGTGTCTCGACTCTTATTTGACCGAGTTCCGCTACAGTACTGATTTTAGAGAGAGGATTTGTTGAAATATGGATTTCCGCAAAGTAACGCCTAACTCTATAAACTGAAACTCGGTGAAGTAGTCGCAGAGAATCGGAATTAAAAGAAGTAATTTTAGCGAGGGGTTTTTTTGGAGTCATGTAACAGTTATACATACATACTGAGTACGGAGTGAACTGTCTGGTTTAGTTCCAAGTGACGGGCTGGTAATAGTGGCTGCAAAAAACGCGCACATGCGGACACAGCATGAATTCAGATTTTGGAGGTCGTTAGGTTTGTTCGCGTCGGTACACCGTATTTGAACGGTGACTTCGCTACACGCTGTTATGTAAAATCTATTTGCTTCACCGCCGTAATTATTTATCATTTTTACCAGCGAGATTTATGTTTTCGCATTTTTGTACATACGTCATATATGTATCCTATACCAACAGGACCAGTGGTGGTAGAGTGCTGTGCAGCAACTCGTCCGGGTGGGGATCCACCGCCTTACTTATTTCTGCCATAATGACGGTGTCGTGTTTTGGTGTAAAGGGTAGACTTACATATCTGTTTTTAATAAATATATTGATACAAGAAGGTTTATATGTATACTAGCGACCTCGCCCCGGCTTCGCACGGTGTATTAAGTATGTTATATACGTATAAACCTCCCTCTTGAAACACTACCTACTAAATCAACCGCCATCATAATCTGTTGCGTAGTTTTCAATATTTAAACATACATTTTTACTAGGTGGTAGAGTCTTGCAATGACTCGCCCGGATTGGTATCACCGCCTTACCTATTCCTGCCACAATGGCGTCAGTGCTCGCCATTGTCGTGTTCTGGTTTGGAGAGTAGGGTAGCCGGTAAACTTACTCATGCAAGAGGCTTACCATCCCAGCCTCAGGTTGGCAACGCACCATTTTCACCTTTGGTGTCTATAGGCGACGTGTATATCTTACCATCAGGAAATCCGTCTGCTTGTTTGTCTTCCAATATCATAAAAAAAAGTTATCGCTAAAAATATAAAAGTAGATAGAGGTACAAATGCACCTATGACTAGCCAACGATATTAGGTCCGTGATATGACCGGTAGTAAGTCTGTTGCCATATTGGAAAAAATCCTGGGTTTCCTCTCGATGTTTTCACTATGAGAACTCTCGGGAATAATCTCTCCCTTGATCACTTTCAGTGAAATACTCCTAAGATCAAACAGGCGAGCTGTCATGATACCATCATATCATCACATTAAGCTAAGATTACTCAATTATCGTTTTGAGGTTGCGTATCAGAGCTACACTTAGAGAAACAAATAATGACGATTTAATGGTTTCGCAAGCAACGGTCGTCTTTTTTACGGGAGATGGGTGTGTCATTACTCAAAAATGTAATTATTTTCAAATTTACAGATATTATAATCGAAATTGTATAAATATATCCACGTTTTTAAGGAACTTGAGCCTCGGTGGCTTAGTGGTACGCGCTTCTACTTCCATATCGGTAGTCCGGGTTTGCATAGCAGAATTTCGATCCTTACAATTTTTTTGTGATATTAACTCATATTCTAGAATTTATACTTTTCATCGTCGGTGATTGGTGGAATCCCATTGCATAAACACTTTGTCTTTACAGCATCATCAGGGCTTATAAAACTAAAGACAAATAAATTTAATTATTTCTACATAATATTGTTCAGTGTTAACCGGTTACAAGCCTAATAATAGTGTAATGTATAAATAAAAAAAAGGATTATGGAATAGTACAAGTGTGCCAAGAAGTCCTATTCTTCTGCATTTCTCTATCTAGTGTCTACTATCTAGTCCACGTTAGGAAAATATTAATGCGTTTAGGATATTTCTAACCAACAACAACAACAAAGATTTAAGTTAATGGTCAAATTACATTGAAATCTACAAAACTTTCCAATCGATAAATTATCTTATATTACTCAATATTTTCAAACTTATTTAAATATTTAAACAAAGCAATTAATAGCACGTTCAATTCAATTCAATATCACTGCCATCTTTTTTTTAAACTATTAAACTCTTCAACATTCTGTTTAAAATAACAGTTAAACCAAAACCCCGTGTCCATAAATAAGAGACGTTGTTTATGGTGGACCCATTGCACGAAGTCGCAGTCTGAAGGTTCGTGCCATACTTATCCAGAGATAGCCAACAATCACCATATTCCAGCACTAACGAGCAAGAACGGTGCTTGGTACAGTTGTATTTACCGACCACACGAAACAAATATATTTTAATTTGTACCACGGAAACGTTAGCAGCTGAAGAACTTGGGATATTCCTCACTGAAATTATAAATGCGAACCTGCCTGTCTGTTACATCTTCACGCCTTAACTATTGGACAGATTTTAATTAAATTTGGTACAAAGATAGAGTTGACCTTGAGGAAGAATATAAGTTACTTTTTAACCG
>DVZL01006057.1:0-11618 GCA_018236625.1 Lasaia peninsularis
GTCGTCTCGCGCTGTAGCGGGCCGCGGTCGCTGTCGTCTCGCGCTGTAGCGGGCCGCGGTCGCTGTCGTCTCGCGCTGTAGCGGGCCGCGGTCGCTGTCGTCTCGCGCTCGCGCTAAACCGTACACTGGCTTCTTTTACGATAAAAGAATGAGATGAATTAATTTACGGGCTAAGTTATAATATTTGATATTTTTGTTGAAGCTTAAATTAATTTTTTTTGAGGAGCTTACGTTGAAGCTGTAAAACGTAAACTAGTGATGGGTTGGAAAATCCGTGGCCGAGTTAGTAAATTAGGTGGCAGTAGATGAATCAGTGGACAAGTTAACATAATTATTGAACTTTACTTGATGCTTTCTTTGAAATATCTAGATGGCGATGGAAAGAATACGAATAGGTGTATTAGAAGCTGCCTTATTTTTCCGTTGCTTAATTATTAAATGAGAAGTTTCATCACGTGACTAAAAAAATATTTGTGGCTTGACTTATTATTTCTTAAATCAAATTAGTGCTGGGCTACAAAATACAGGCGAATTGCGCTCCTATCAAGCAGTTTGTTAGGAGTGAGCGTCGATTTTGTCACTAACACCGTGATCATGAAGTGAATTTAAGCAACACCTTGTCTGGTTTGGTTAACGCACGCTACTGTCGTGTATTAATGGTAAACTTAGGTTAACAATGCCCCCGTTCTGCTTTTGGTGTCAGCTTGTTTGTCTTTAATCTCCGAAAAATAAGTGCTTTGACGTCAGAGTTAGTATTATTTCTGGTGTGAACTGTACTCGCTTTAAGAACTATGACAGTACCTTGGTACACATACACGAATGTACTCTGCCTTGTTCCTCGCATATTGCCGTGAAGATATTGATTTCGTTTTTTTACTTACTATATTCGCGAATTTATTCTTCAATTTAAACGTGGGTCTTCAAAGTTGTAGGAAACTATCAATATCTCTATATACTTTACCTGTATCAACTAGTTTAGGAAATCTGACCTTGGCGCCAGACGGGCCAAAGCTACGCGCGTTTTAAAAACTTTAATCCATTATTCGGTATTTTTTACGAATAAATTAAAATAAATAAGAGTGTACACGTAACATGTTACAAACATAGCTGCTTTCGGCTTATTTGATAATTTTACGACATTCGAAATTTATCATGTGTTAATGTTTTAGACTACTTTAGTTTAGATAAAAGATAAAAAGTATTTCCTGGTTTCACGACTTAAATAATGTTTTTTATGAAATGGCTGAAGTAACGCCGCCACAGGCTTTTATGATGGCCAACATTTTTACTTAAACATGATTTTTCTACTTTAGCGTTGCTATAATTTTAAAAATGTAGAGACGTGTTTTTAAAACTTCAATGATGCTTAGAAAAATCTGTCTGAAATTTTTTTGAGTGTTTGGATTTATCACGCAAAAAACGATACATTGTTTTTCAAAAAAAAATAATCAAAACTAATATTTGAATTTGAAAAACATTATGGACATACTCTACAACATGATGATCTACAGAATGAAACGAAACTGTTGACCTTCACATACAAGTCAAAATAAGAATCTAATTAATTTAAAAGTGTGTGTATGTGTGTCTGTGTATGTGTGTGTGTGTGTTTATATACATATGTTTCATTGTCACGTAAAACGGCTAAACTGATATTAAATAATTTCCGAAAACAAATTATGAGACCTTGATTCTCGGAAGGATAAATTTAATTTCATTTAAAGTTAAAGAACTTAAACACAGGTGAAGCCGGGTGATAGTACGTACATCACATAGTAAGTGTAACACCAGCTGCCTAGTTTGTATGTGTGTTTTATTTAACCATAGTTTTTGTTCACTACACAAAAACTAAAGATTAAGATCAAAACATGTTTCTTCAGTCCCTCGCTAATTATTCTAATATCGATTTCCCTTTCCTAAAGCTCGGCAGAAACTAATAAAGCTTTTAAAATCTTAACAATGTTTAACTTTAATTTAACTTGGACATTGGCCTAGTACCTCGGGCACAGGATGGCGATACGTCTGTGTGTGTAAGACACGATTGCCTCTCACCATCAGGAAAGCCGTGTGTTGTTCGTTGTATTTTCTATTAAAAAAACATTTCTTTTGTTTAGTGTTTCTTAATATTGACATTTGACGTGGATTTGTGCCCGATGTGGCGACGGACGCGTCGCCTGTCACGTCACGGGACCGGTTAGTAAATATGATTTCAGGTTTTCGGACTTAGGGCCAATTACCATAAACGTACGATTAGTAGATCCAGCTCTTTGGAAAATTATTATGCGCCTGGTTCGAATTACAAATGAAAATAATTGTCGTTCAAAACGCTTAGACGAGAACCCATGTTGATGCTAAATTTTATAATACAGCGTTTAATAACATTTGCTGTCAATTCACACACAATTTTACTAAGACATCGTTGGCTAATCGTGCGAGAGTAAGTATGTATCTCTGTCTGCCCCTTGGGAGATATGGGCGTGACACTATTTTTATAATGTTTAAGTACAACCGTTTTCAAAATTAAATAACCAAGTAGTTTTTAATATTAGATAACCAAGTATTTTTTACGAGATAAGAGAAAAACAGTTCTGCAGATTATAAGAGACAACCCCCGTAGACCGCATGAGTGTGCTACGTGTGTCTCTATCCTGCTGTCACGTTAGATATAATGTGAATACTTTTAGAATAATACGCTCACAATAATAATGCATATATTACACAGTCATCGGCGTCCCCAAACTACGATTACGTAATACTGTCTCGTAAACTAGCTCGTCAGGCTTTTGTACGCAGAAAGTTGGATTTTCAGGAAGTTTTATCAACACAGCAAGGTCGTCCTTGAAACGGGGCGCAGGTCGATGGTTGACGTAATACGTCGCGTGACGTCACGGGCGCCGCTCGATGCCGAGGCCGCTCGCCTTCTTCACGCTACACCCCCTTACTGCCGGCTTTCAGCACCACCCACGTATTTTTAGACTGTGACGTAATTCCGCTTCAGTATATCGCAGTACAGAACGAACAGCTAAAAATATGCAATAGGCTTTCCATAAGCCTCATACACATCATATTGGAATGTTTTTTTGGGAATTCGATTTCTATTTTAAAATAATTAAATTTTGAGAAATATTTTCCACTTTTTTTCATCTTTGACCTATACTTGGAAATCAATTTAAGTAGGATTTTTTTTGGAAACCTACGTTCTGTATTTTAAAAGTAAAGTGTAAACCGAAAAAAGAAAGATAACTTTTAATATTATACGGGTCGCCGAACCACCGATGGGGCGACAGACGTACAGAAGTCTTAGAATATTTCGAGTATCGCCGACGTTCTTGGCGAAATTAGATATATGAGATTGACGTTAAGTATTAGACAATTTAATCGCCTTTAATTACTTTTATTAACACGTCACATTTTTTGATAAGCAAGAGACAGTGAAGGCTTAGAAACAGTTTTGAATTAAATAAAAATGTTTTCTTCAGGTCAAAATTAGACATCACAATTGTTTGAGTAAAAAATCAGGTTTTCGGGAAAGTCTATACAAAATATTGAATAAAAGAAAACTTTGAACATGGAAGCTTTTAATAATAATATTTCCATTTAAAAATATTGCCATGATTTTTACATTACACTTGCATCAGGAATGTCTAGCCTCATTTAGTTTCGTGTTGGTTGACCGAAAATGACATTTTAGTCATACCCAAATGCAGCTTTCTATAAGCAAGATATAAGTTATACGCTTTTTATTATCGTTACTCATTGTGACATTTTGGCTCTCTTCGAGCTAGTTATTTTTTAATTCAGCTACGAATATTATTCGGTGCCACAGATATTTAGCGCCTGCTAGTAATGGTTTAGAATATCTGTCATTTATTTAAAGTTATGCAGAGTCCTTGGGTTTTATACCATGAATCCTAAAGTTACTATCTGAAAATTACACTTCTAACAAATACCTTTATCTCAATATTAAACACATCTCTTTTTCATTGGGCCGGCTATCTCACTCTTTTAAGACCGGTTTATTGTAATTGTGTTGGGCACTGAACCACAAAGTGAACACTAAACACCACAAAACTTGCAGAAAGATAAGTTGGCCAGCCTGGAGTAAGTTAGCAATACTACGTATTGCTTAGAGTTTTAGGAATGTGACCTCTAATTAGAACTTTTAGCTTTTATTGGCTGCATTATGGTACGTTGTTGACACTTCAAGGTGCACTTTCACCGACATTCAGCACGGTGAGGCAAACCCATAAAGCTAACTGCCGATTTCACCGTAACGAAGATCTGTCCTGACAAGTAAACATATATTTTATTTCCATAGGGCCTGTTATCTCGCTCTCCTGCAGCCGGTTGCTTTTACATTGAAAACTTTACAAAATTCGTGCAAAGACTGGTCGGCCAATTTAAGGTGAGTTAGCAACATTGCTTGTTGAGGTCTTTGTTTGGAGTGTTATCTCCAGATAGTATTTTTAGATTTATGGGCAAACTCCTAAAATGACACAACTTGCGAAAAGTACCTACTGGTACCTATGGCTTACTCCTGAAAAATACTCGTACGGTGTTGATTCACTTTTAAATAAGTACCTAACCATTTCAAATTTTAATTAAATTGAATTAAGAAAACGTGTGAAAGTTTGATTAAGCAATTACCGATATATATTAAGTTATATGGTATCTCGTAGCAATTAAATTTAATATCCGATTAATGGCGAAAGTTCCCTTTAGCACTCGTATGTGACGTACGTGGAGGGACAAATATAATCTCTTCTGACGTCAATACAGCTGACGAATGACGAGTGACATCGAACGCACCCTATCAATACTATCCATAATCATCGTCACTAAACACGTGAAAACGTGGCAATTTTAACACTAATTACATCTTTACTTATTATGATTGTAATGACTCATAAACGTAGACTTTCCTAGAATGATACGTTACTAGATAATTCACGAGATCTTTATATATCAACTTAAAAAGCTCAAGTTGTTTACGGATTTGCTTAAGTTCTTCTCATATGCTATATATGTCTACAAATGTTATTGACATCAAAAGTATAATCTAAACCTATTAATAAACCAGAAGTGTCTGTTTGATGGAATTTATCTAAGAAAAATCCTATTTTAACTCCCGTACAAATGAAGTCATAATCAGAGTTAGTTATTTAAAATTTAAGCGTATAACAGTATACAGTGTAAACAGGTATACAGTGTGAATGTGGATGGCTGTTTGTATCCGGGGAGACCTAGGTTAACTTTCTAAGATCAAATACCTCGCTTATTATCCGAGGGTGGTGTCAAGAGTCTCCGAAATCTGCGTGTTTATATATGTATAAAGAGAGTAATGTATGTGGAGGAAGCTAGGTAAGGCATCGTGACACTTGGCGCTCGATACTCTCTGTCTGCATGCAATATGCAGCAAGGGGCTCGGCGTGACGATATGTATGTAATACCAAAAATCCCAATTAGATAATCGAAAGAAGTGCATGTATTTGTATCGCTCCCACCAGACAAGTCGAGCGACTAGTAAAAAAACCCTTCTATATTATATAGATTCAATGTCAAAAGTTGCAATAATGCCGTAAATATATAAAATATCATCTCGTCAAACGAGTTCCAAACTCGCCGAGCGAATTCCCACAACTGTATATGTTTCTGTAAGATACAAAGTACCGAAAGTAAAACTTGTATTTCCTCTCGTTCGTTCTACCTTATACAGCTTATTCAATTTGTTTTCGACACATCATCTAGAAGCCGATGGTCAATTGATATTTTATAGATCCACTTAAATTTTATTTTATAACCAAATAACGTTATATTTTTTGTACCCGTCTAATGTCGGATAACAAAAGTGAAAGTTCAAACGCTCGAAACCGGAGTTCAATGTAGGTATAATTGTTTATCACTTAGGACGTCGAAAATGGTGAATGGTAAAAGTTGTATCGGGTGCATATTGTGCGCGACGTGCCACAATATGCCGATATGTGATCGTAGAATTGGCGGAGGCACATCTCGGGCAGGTGCAACGTCTGCCGGTTGCGACAAGCGATTGGGCAAGGCTGTTTTGGTGAGGCCATCGGCTTCGGACCCGAGGCGATCTCGACATAAGCATCGCATATTATTATACCTACTGACATTACTTAACTTGCCGTGAGCACAACAAAAACAATTTTAATCTCGTAGAACTACCTCGTCATTCATCTGGTGTTCATTAGTTAGTAGTGCTTGCAAAAATGAAGAAAATAGAAAATATTTTATTACACATAGACCGTACAAGCGGTATTTGTGACGCGTAAAATTACTATCGGATCGGAACCTGATTAAGGCTTTTTGGAACTTTATGTAACAGCAAAACACTTTTTCTAAAACTTACAATAAACACAATTTTTAAATAAATGATTTGGATAAATATCACTTTTATTATTACTTTCATTAATAAAATAAATATATATAAATAAAATTAATATTTGTTTTTCATTCAAGAATATAAAAATTGTATGTGAATGATATAATAAGTAGACACCGATGCGTCAGATTTTCGGAGACTTAAGTATAAATAATATCAATTAGGGTATATATAGGAAAAAAAAAACAATATTTAATTCTAAATTAACTAAAAAGTCGAGGAATTAAAAACGAGATTCTCAATTCATCTGTATGTTTTTTTGTTTGTGAATAGATTATTCCGCCAATTAAAATAATAATCTATTGGTCATACATCAAAGGAGTTTTTATAATTTTTATGGCATTTGGTTCAGCACTTTTTGAAATATGAATAAAGTATAGAATAAAAAATTACATAAATGAAGTGATGATGAATCTGGAGACAGCTTTTTTCCAATTTTATTACGTTTAAACTCTTTTTAGTTTTACTGCTGTTAAATAGATTGTAGTTTTACTGCGTTAACATTATTTGTAGTTTTACTGTAATTAAAATATTTGTAGTTTTGCTATATTCAATTATTTTTACGACATGATCCGTACCTTTGGACGGAAAACTCATTCTGAATTTATGAGTAAGTCTATTGATTAATATTTAACATATTACGAATCAGAGACACTGCTTTGTCTTTCAACACCGGTTTAAATCCAACTTATGTTTGCGCTTATATTTAAGTGTTAATTTGTACAAGGAAGTCTCACTCGATCCATTGTAAAGGTTTAGATTCACACATTAGTTTTCAAACACAAGATTTTTATTATGACTACAGATTAACAAGCTAGAATGTGTAATAACCGTGACTACAATGTAATTTTAATTAAGTCTTCTATGAATTACTTAATCAAATAGCGTGCCTTTCTATAGTGAATTAAGATAATTTTAATATCTGATTTTAACTCTTGATTAATTAAAATATTTTTGAGAAAAAGAGTGGGTTTTAAAAACAAAGTAAACTTGAGATAATTATTTCAATTGTGCAGAGTGAAAGCTTAAAGCTTTATCATTTAATTTCGCAGCGCAATAATTGACTCAAAAATAATGTTTTCAAGTGTTGGTAGTTTTGTTAAGACTCTTAAGCATTTCAACGTACTTACTTAGTAAAACTGAACTGTTTTAATTAATTTATAAGGAATGTAGGTATGTCATAGAAACTTATTTTATACTATTTTTTATTTCTATTGTTATAATTTAAAGTGCATTATGTAATCTGTTATTAACATATTTGTAATTTTTATAATAAAACTTAATTTTTAAAATTGGAATAATTAAATATTTTATTTATTTATATGAACTTTATTCGACGTAGTACCTAAATATTTAATGTTAATTGTAATAAATAATAATTATATTATAAATGTTCATTATTTTGTATGTAAAATAATTGCTGAAAGAACATTATCTTTCAATATGTTAAAATCTTATCAAATTATATCAAATATACCCATTAAACTCATTTACTTTGTTATGTAGTTGTTTTTATAGTAATAAAAATATATTTTTGATTATATTAAAATATATAGTTTTTAAGTATTTTATTTTAAACTATTAAATAGATTAGCAAATTTGAATTAACAGTCTAATGTAAATATAATTAAATTTTAAATATACCTGATTATTTTTATCTAATAAAATTTTTATACATAAAAATAAGGAAAAAATACAGGATTAACACAAATTAAACAAAATAAAATAAAAATAAAAAAAACGTACATACTTGTATTAAGGAATTGTCTAAGGCCGCAAAGTTGGCTGGAGGGCGTCAGCAACGCACCTCGCATTCTAGCCGATGGCCATTGTCACGACAGTTCCACACAGAGTCTACAACACCCAAAGGTTCTATACAACGAAAACTAAAAAAACACAGAAGAAGAGGGACGTTTATCGTGGTGCGAGCGCTGACCTGGCGCTGATTTGTCGGGGTCCAGAGAATTGGCGCGCGGCTCCAGGGTAAAGCTGAGGCACGCGCCAGAGAGTCCCAGTTCGCTCAACAGGATCCTCATGCGGTCGAGCACATTGCACTCACTGCACGCGCACTCACTCACAGGCAGTCGGTAGTAGAGACGTACGCGAGGGGCGCGCGGAAGTACGCGCTGTCGGACAGGCGGTGCGATACTGAGGCCGCCGCCGCCAAGCCTGGTGGCTATATCGCAGCGTCTGACGTCACGGCGGCGACGTCACCGCGGTGACGTCACTAACGGTACCTCCCACGGCCCGCCCGCCGCCTCGCGCTGCCGCCCGCCTGAGCCGCGGTAACGGCATCGCTCGTACGGCACAGAGCTTTCATAAGCCCGCGCCGTCGGCTACACACCTACACTTTTCACGTTATGTATTCCTAACATAAATATATTAATTCATTTAATACATATTATTTTTTCTACCATCACAACAAATTTCTTTTCTATAAATTTTATGAATTTAAGCTTCACAAAATTGTAGGGCAATGTTTTAATTACGTTATGTAACAATAACTTAGCTTCGTTACTGTAATGGAAACATTCATAAGTGAAAAGTAAATAAGACATATATATTTTAAAATATGTGTGGATCCTACTATAATTAATTTCATGTGTCTGATTTCTCATAGATTTCACATTTACGCAGCGCGCTGATGGAGTGTCTAGAGTTACTCGTTACGCAACCGATGTGGTCCGGGTTAGGTTCCCGACATGAACATGTATATTTTATACGATGTGTGGAGATGTTTATGGACTGATTTAAATGTTAAATAAGTATTTATATTTAATTAACATTTATGTTTAATTTTATATCAGAGTTTACATATTTCGTTTCTGCAGCGTAGGCTTGTCCAAAACACACTTTAAATATAAGTATACTTACCTTAATTAAGGTATGTGCCGTAACAGTTAAATATTAATAAAATGAATATTTAGCATATTATTCAGATAACATAAAGTTTCCTAATACAAAATAAATACTATTTTTATTTTATTCATGTCTTCGTACAATACACATTAATTATAGAGACACTAAGTAATAGCTCAAATTTATATTAACACAGTAATTTTAATATTGTAATCAAATAAAATTTGTTAGTATGTAATATAGTAGTAATACAGAAAAGAGAATCAGTAGAGTTTCCTATAGGAATAAAGAGATGTGTAATAAATTTACTAAACGGGTATTAGATTTATGTGTCGTTTATAAGTTCGTCTAATTTTTATTTTAATGACTTTGATGCGGTTTATTTCGTTTGGAAGCTAACGCGGCCGAAAAGGTTCTTCACTACAATATATAGAAATCTGAAATAATATATAAAAACTAGAGTATTTCAAGGTTATCAGCTGACCCGATAACTGCGGAAGAGATACTTTTAGTACTTTCAAACTTAATAGACGTAACAGTAGAAACACTTATGCACGATTGTAAGACTGAGCTGGCCTGATGATGAAGATCGAAGGTAAAATACTTAACCATGGAATTTCTGCTACAAAATCTACTCGTCAACTAAGTATACTATATTTTTAATAGATAGTAATAGACACCAATAGGCAAATAAGCTGGCGGCTCTCTTGACAGTAAGGAACTCTCATATAAAATACAGTTACCGATGAGTTACGTTGCAACCAAGATTTCAGTCTACGCGTGCTACTTGCTACCCACAGACACGAATCACGACAATGGCGTTCACTAACTCTATAACGGGAATAAGTAAGGTGGTGCTACTAAATGAAGAGAGCTGCCACTACTGTGGCACACAGCAAACAATATGAGGGTGTGAGTATATCGGTATGACGCCCTTTGTTTCGCGTCTCTTGAACTCAAATCAATAACGCAGCCAAGCTCACACCTCTCTTTCTCCCGCCTTTTCCTAGAAAATGGATTCCCGGTTGTATTACTTCCACGACTGGAGTTATTACTGTGTCATGGTAGCCAGTCAAGGAATCAGGATAAATATATTTTATATAATATGTTTTCATCGATCAGAGTATAATAACCAGCTGATGTTTGTGCTCCAGGAATAACTGGAGGCTGTCGGTATTCGGAGCGGTTTGTTAATGTTTTTATTATTCAAGTAAGCTAAAGCGGTAAATTAAATTATAGTCTAAAGTATACAAATTCCGAAAACAATAAATAAATTTCAAAAACGACTTGACCTGTTATCATTATATTAGGCAGAGAAAAAGTTTATAGGATTTTTTTTTCTTTTTGGGATGTCAGTAAACAAGCACACGGCTCTTCTAACAGACATATCGTAGGTGCTTTACTGTCCTGTGGCCGAAATGTTAAGTCTAATGACACTCCAAACCGGAAAACGACAGTGTTATTGTGGCGGCAGGAATAGGTAAGGTAATACATATATCAGTTAAAACACATTTTGCTAAATTTCTCCTAGGGGCCTAGTAGCCTAGTGGAGTCCAGGTTCAAATCCACGCACGCATACACAAACACACATGCTTGTTAATTATAAATTTATAATTTAAATGTAAGAGCGAGAGCACTGTCTCCTGTAACACAGTTTATAGCGCAGGAGGCAGTTTTTTTTGAATCGTAAGTGGATCATATTGTGTTTTTATTATAAATAAATAAATAAAATAAATAAAAATCCCGCTATGTACAATGATTTTTTTTTACTTAAGTACATAATCTGAGTAGGTACTCTTACGGTGAAGAAAATCATCGTGATAAAGGCCGGGATTTGTGTCTGAACTGACACACTGCGATGGAATGAGAAATATGCATGTATTTTTTTTATTAATACTTCAAGTAATTATATAACTGAAAAAAAATATAACACTTGCAAAATAGTGGTAAATAAGCTAAAAAAATATATCAAAACCATCATCACTTTCGAACTATTTAAACACCACCATTTTAGCGCGCTTTTGTGACGTCACCGTGCACTGAGAAGCAGGGTTGCCAGGTTCGTCGTGCAAATACGAGATATGTGGTCAACTATGGAAACAGTGAACGGCACACCTTTTGTTGCAGAAAACATAAAAAGTTCAACTCGTACAATACAAAAGAAATATACCTGTAGCCGCACGACAAAAGACAATATATACGATATTAGTGAGAATGTTCCTGAAACGTTAGTTAATCTATACTGTATATAAAAGAAAAACGTGTTAGTACACTATTTATAACTCCAGAACGATTGAACCGACTGCCATGAAATTTTGCATATTTATCGTTGGGTACTCCTGTGGTTAGGGGAAGG
>DVZL01006058.1:0-11618 GCA_018236625.1 Lasaia peninsularis
GATTCTTGTTGGTAATGAGCCATTTAACCTATGCTCTCCTCTTACGAGCTGCCTGAGGAGGCTGATGGTCTATTCTACACTGGGACAGGGAGAGGAGACTACTCCACGAGCTTGCGATAGGGTGATCAGTTTTTTGTTAATAACTTCCTTGTTTGAATAAGTTTCCTTTTGTGAAGATACCAATTTGATTCATTAGAGAATTTTGTTGGCATCAGCCAATTTATGAATTACAATTGTCTTCCTAACTCAGTAAATGTTATTTACCGATTTGACTTTGTTTCACGCGTGCCGACCCGAAACAAAGCTTGTGTACCAGACTGGAACTTCAATCATAATTTACATACAAAATTTGCCTCCAAAACGTACCGCCGACAAGGCATTGTGTATTATTTGGTATAAATCAAATACGCTTACAGCACGCAAAACAAATTTTAAAATTGTCAAGAAAATAATTCTAACGCAGTAAAAGTGTAAGAAACTGACTTTTTAATTTTAATATCGCTTACGTGAATTTTTTTACGTCAAAACGTTCTGAATGAATTGCCACATTTATATGGGATCTCTGATGTATCTATCTTACAAAAGAATTGTCAAAATCCACTCACATGTAATCGCGTATAACATAATTTAAAAAAGTATGCTAAATTTCGTTTAGATACTCGTAGTGTCGGTACATACAATAGTGGCGGATGTACGTCGCGCACGACCCCAGTGTGTCTACGCGGCGGCATCTTTTGACGTACGTGTATAAGAGCGACCGTATCTAAACGAATTGACTTTAACTATCCGTATGTTTTAAGAAAAAATCACTTACACTGTTTTAATTATCACTTTCGTCATATTTTGGTACCTACCCAATGGACTACGAGTTTAAGCCCTCCTTTAGCTCTGATGTTGCTTTAAAAATTTAAACTGGTAAGCTGCTAGGAATTTATGAATGATTCTCAAAACATTTAAAGTGTTTATTTTATTAATGTCGATACATTTCTTGAAGTATTTTTACCAAGCGAGACGCTCGGTAAAAATGATCGAATACGAGAGGAGACTGTTTAAAAAAAATAATGCTCAAAATGGTTCATAATTTCAGATGCCGTATTGTAGCAATAGAACTCTACATTTTCTTCTACCGGTAAAATAATATTCGTAGTACGCTCAGTCTTTTGACGCGCCATTAGAACGTTCAAAAGCGACACCTGCTGGCTTTTCATGAACGAATTAATTTTGAAACAAATATTTAATTTTGTACCTTATTAGCTATAACCCTGTACATTGCTTAAATATTATTACGAATGAAGTAGATTATGATTAAATTAAACAAATTGTTAGCTCCTTTGGCACAAAATGACGTCATTTAAATACATAAATTGTGATATGGTTACTGCTAGATGTTTAGTTTAAGTTATTTAGTGTTTTCGTGGGAACTTGTTTTGGTATTGGGACAAACAAATATTATACACTGACATCGATTTATTGTAAGTTTGAAGAAGTACAAACAAACACACTTTTGCATTGTAAATATTAAAAATGAATTAGAAGTTTGAAGTTAGTTTGGTAATTGAAATTAGCTTGAGTAATAATGGTTTTACAAATAGAGCAGAGAAGCCAGGCTTCCAACTATCCTTCGGTTAAAAAGAGAGTCCCCGTGTTGGTCGTGGTCTTTTTTTATGATATTAAAAGGCATACAAGCAGACGGATTTCCTGATGGTAAGAAATACACGTCGCCTATAGACACCAAAGGTAGAAATAGTGCGTTGCCAACCAGAGGCTGAGATGGCAAGCCTTTTGCGTAAGTACGTTTACCGGCTACCCTACCCTCCATACCAGAACACAACAATGGCGAGCACTGCCGCTATTGTGGCAGGAATAGGTGGCGGTGGTACCAATCCGGGCGAGTCGTTACAAGACTCCACCACCTAGTAAAACCCTATTAGTAGCTCTTATCTAATTTGTTAAAAAGTCGAGACCCCTCAAAGAGTTACCCCCATTACGGTTTATGGAAATTGATGTTTCTTGTGCGAAACGTATAGTCCATTTAAATGCTTAAATCTAATTATAAAGTAAATAGCCTGACAGTGGTCATATTAATGTTTTTTTTCACGCCAAATCCATAAAGGTGCTTCTGCCTACCAAAACAGATTGAAATAATGGCAAGTACTAACACTGTGACACTAAGAGATCTAAACCGTAGTACCATCTAGACCAATCATCATAGACTTTCGTAAAGGTAATAAATACCACAAAATAATACCCTAATAGCATACACAGTACGTGTAGGATTAAATCATTTTTTACCTCGCCCAATACCTATGTGAAACAAATTACTAGCGGCTTTTCCAAGCGGATACGATTTGTGTATACCTTCGAGAAAAGAGTGGGCAACGCATCTGCGATACTTTTGGCGATACGGGTGTTCGTGAATCGCGGGTAACGGTCAACAGGAGTTGACCTAGTTATCTGTTTGCCTACTCTTCTATAAAAAACCGGCCAAATGCAAGTCGGACTAGCGCTCGAAAGGTTCCATACGAATATAATTTAAGAAAAACACCCTAAAAAATCACGATTGTTATATGGAAGCATTCTTTATATATTTATTTTATTATATTTTTAATATTTCTCGTAATAGCAGCAATACATCATCTGTGAAAATTTCATCTGTCTAGCTTTTACGGTTTATGAGATACAGCCTGGTGACATAAGAAAAGCGAAATCGTAGGATTTCATTTTCCGTACCACTACCCTTTTGGTGAATAACACTAAAAAAACATTTGCGGGCGATAGGGTCGTCACACGCCGATGGCGTTACTAACATTAGAACAATTCATCGATATCAAATCGGTGTATGAAATGTGGATTACCGCGCAATTGTTCACAAGCGGCCTCGAACGTGGACTCCGAAGTCGTGCGATTTGTTTTACATTGAACACGTTACACAATGGCCGAGCGTGGAATTCTACATTTTGTTAAATATGAAAGCAATATTTCACTAAAATAATAACTGCTGTACCTACGTAATTACTCGAGTCATTTTACAAAACATCTTAATTTCACATATTTATATGTTTTATTTATATAAATAGATACGCAGTGTACTAAATTTAACAATGTAGTTAATTTTTTTCGACGACTGTGACTTTGCGTTATTCCCATGCCAAAATTTGTATTCACAATTTTGAGGGATACTTAGAAAGTCTTTCTATTCTTCTCAGGAAGTGTAAAAAACTTGCACATGTAGTGTTCCATGACATCTTGAATTTATACAATGTAACCTTTCTAGCTACATTGGAGTTAAACAAAAACCGTCCGAACGAAGGGACGAAACGAAGGGAGTATGTAATTTTTTTATATTTTTAGGATTTGACTTTATAGCGGCAATAGAAATACATCATCAATTCAAATTTGAGATTTCTACCTATCACGGTTCACAAGATATAGCCTGGTGACAGACAGACCATTCCGTTTTTACCCTTTGGATATAGAAATAAAAAAAATCTAAATTAGCAAGACATAAGTATGTAATAAATATTCAAGATATGGGCATGACATGACAATTATTGTCAACAAATTTAAAAAAGAAAATGATCATCTCTTGCAAGCTGCTATGTAAACAAATACAAAGAAATTAAAATGTAAGAGAAGGGGCAGTAACATATGACAGAAAATAAAATAAAGAAGAGATTGTGTTATACAGCGTGACTAATAATGGGCCAGTTACATAACAGACAAACAGGCCAAGCATGTAACAAGAAAGGCCCAGAAGTAAAAATCCAGAGGCAAAGTAATTATAATATTTACCTTTGGATTTTTACTTCATTTATGTATTATTTATATTAATAAGAAAAAATCCAAGACAAAAATTTGAATAACCAAGCGAAACAAAAAACAGTTTAGTATGTTCAGAGAGACCTATACCCAAGATGCCTTTATTTAAGTTTTACTAGGTGGTAGGATGCTATACAGCCCTCTCCCCCCGCTGTATTGTTGCCACCACCTTCTCTAATATAATATCATAAAATAATACTTACATGACTTAAACATATACCAATAACTCTTTAGGTTATCGTAAGCAGCTGATGTTACCCTGATTATTTTGGACATTGTAGCTGCACATGAACAATCACATCTTACGAGTAAACTAGATGACTTATCTTGTGGCTGATAAGACAAACCTACTAACACTTGAAAATGTCTTTTTCATTCTAATATCAACATTTCAACATTAAGCAAAGGTCCAATCAGTAATAGAGCCAAAAAATTTTTAGCTATATTATAAGTAAAAAAAATTCTTTATAATATGTATTTCAATGTGATTTTGAATACTTTTTTTAATTAATAATATTACAAGTGAATAGGGTTTTGGCCAAGCTGTGTATACACATAATATATTTCTCAAACCTTATTTGTATACTATATGGCTTGGCTACGCTGATGAAGATTTTAGATTCTTTATCAGAGTTTAGCTCTATATCATTTCAAGATTAACTTAAAGAATAAATTAATAATATTTGTATTTTAGCTATAGTTACAGTAAAGAAACTATTTTTATAAGTAATTTTGAACTGTTTATACTTTTTACAAAAATTAAATACATGTTACAAATTTTCTTTAGTGCAGATGATTTGAAATTATAACTCATTGATTGCAAAAAGATCTATAATATTGCATGTTAATTTTATGTTATCATAAATACAAAAAATATTATTTACATTTTATTCAATAACATAACAGATTTTAATTAATTCAAATGATACTTGGTAGGTTACATTAATAATAAGCACATAATATTTTCTACCAGAAAGCAGTAGGATACAGTTAGTATGTTATACTCAATGAGTTAAGATTTCGATTTTTACCTCATTCATTTTTTAAAACTGGAAATATTTGTCTGAAACTTGTAACATAGGTAGGTAATTGGATCATTTCTTTCTAAATTCTATATAAGATTGCTGAGCAACTATTTAATATAATGTACGGGTTTAAGCTGGAATTTATCAAGCTATTGCTATCGAAATACTAGTTGAAACCAAACCAGTTAACAGTGAATTGTTAGATTTCCTGTTTAAATTTATTCCATACTATATCTATGTATGTACAGCATCATGCAGGTAAAGCGTCTAAGTAGAAGTTATATACATATAACACATGCAAAGGTAATGCAATTTTCCATCAATCTTAGAAAATTAGGTCGAGCTGTTTGTGCGATGTTTACTACATATAGGTTAGTATTTAGCTTGCTTGTGACTCATAGCTTACGTCAATATCCCTTTTACGGTTTAAGGAATATTGATCTTACTACGAACGTACGTAATAGACTTTATTTAAAATGCTTATAGGTGAGAAATTAAACAAAATGTAAATGCAATAATTATGTATTGTTAACATCAAAAGCGTACAAATATATGGCTACTACTGTGCAATAACATATTAATAATTCCTTAATTACTTGTAACGTTTGAGCCGTAATTGTTGACACTGGTATTTGCAAAATCGTCACTGAAACGTTTGTAACCATCTGACGGTGAAGACGGGCTCCTCAGAGAAGCCATTTTTGGGAACTGATTTTTTTAATTAAAAATGTCATTGTCAAACCACAAATGTCAACATTTTTTTACAAAATGTCAGTCTTGTTACAGATTTTCATTGCAAAATAAATGCCAAAACTTAATCAACATAATGCCATTAACTAGGTAGTATAAAAAGCAAGCGAGAATCTACCTGCAAATTTCACTTTCTATGTGTACTATTTGGGATTCAGTAATTTATTATAAGTTTAGGGTAGCTACCTATAGAATATTTACACCATATGCAAAATTTCCTTGGATCCTAAATGCAATTCGAAAAGACAAAAGATAATAAAAACTGCTAGGTACTTTTTTGGACAGCGGATATTTAAATAGGTTGCTTGTTTGTTTATTAATTTTTACAAAAACATAAAAATTATACAAACATAGATAATAATATGTTAGCTATCTGCAACGAAAATGACAGCTCGATCTGACAAGTGGCCATCTGTCAAGTTCTTTTTCTTGATCCCGGTCGTAAAGTGAGTTGGTTTTGTTTTTGTATGAAATAAATCCATTTCTATTTTAATAATATTTCACAAATACGGTAATTAAATAAATTAGAAGCCTTTGTAATTTAACATTTAAGTCAAGTTACATTGTATTTTCTACTCAAGTGAAGTTAAAAATCAAAATATATATAAAAACTATCGGGACATACCTTGACGTATTTCAGTATCTAACGAATGTATTTTAGCGATTTATATAATTAGTTTTGTGTAAATTAAAACAAAGCGTCTTTTCCGTAAACCCTTTTGATTGTACTACAGGAATGTAACCAAAATAATATAAATGTTGTGGTATAACCTATAAGTCAAACTAGGTGTGATTTAGTGAGTTTTGTTTTGTTTGTGCAGAATTTAAATGGCTCCACCTCAGCCTAAGGCGGCGGCTAAGGCCCCCGCAGCGCCTGCGGGCGGCGTTCAGAAGGCCAAAGTTGGCAAACCAAGGAATTATGACTTGGGAAATGGAATACTGAGATTCTCCAAGACTAAGATGTTCCACAAGAAGGTAATTTACATATTATTTATATGAGTGCCTAGATTTAAGAAGAAAACATACTAGTTGCTGTACTTATATCATTTAAGATATATATTAATATATATTTACTTTACACATATACCATACCTATTTAATTCTAGTATAGAAGTTGGTAAATAGGTATATGTTGTTTGTATCTTAAAATATAATTATAAAGTAAAATTAATGAAATTGAATCATTTACTTTCTTTAGAAAGAATTTAACTGCAAAAATTTCTAAAAACATGTTAAATGTATTGAAATGAGTGGGAATGAAAATAATTTTGTCAACATCTAAATAGCCAATACGGTGAATTGTACAATATTAATTATTGTATTTATGTATTTCCAGGCTAAATACAAGTTTGTGGGTAAGAAACATCCTAAAGCGGCTAAACCCAAGAAGCCCACAGTCGTGGTCAAGCCTATTGGTGGTGAAAAGAATGGTGGAACTCGTGCTGTATTGTTACGCAGCAGAAAATCATTCTACCCAACCCAGGATAAGTAAGTTATTTGAAACTTAACTTAATTTATGGCTTTAACTTAGTGTAATACAACTTGTATATAATTAAATAACCAACCTCATTGTGTTTATTTTGCACAAGTATATTTTAATGAAAAATTCATTCCACCCTATCAGTTGTGTGTTTAGAACTTATTAAGCATTTTATCAGTACTTTTAAAGCATTTATATTACACACTAGCTGCTTTAAAAAAAATAATATAGCCTAATCCGTTCCTTATTACATCGGGTGTCTGCCGATATAAGCGGGTACAAACAGACAAGACAGACTGACAAAAATTGTTGTTTTAGTAAAAATAACGTTTAAATTATAAATAATTATTCAAAAACAATACATGTTTTTTTTATTATTGGCATGCTTTTAATATTAGCATCTTTATTTAGAATCCGCACACGCAGTCACCACAAGACATTCAGCAAACATGTTAGGAGGACAAGGCGTAATCTGACTGTTGGCACAGTCTGCATTCTCCTGGCTGGCAGACATGCCGGCAAAAGGGTGGTGTTAGTTGGTGTTTTACCCAGTGGCCTTTTGCTAGTTACTGGTCCATTTGCAGTGAGTATCACATAGTTTCTATTTAAAGTAATAAGGGGAAAACTCGTAAATAGATTTTGTGGTGAAAACACCAAGGATGCTATGTTTGTTGCTTAATAAGGCCGTAACCTTTTCCACAAGTTATTATATTGGCTACCTAACAGCCGAAGGAAAAAAACAGTGGAAAGCATAACATGCTTATTACTTGTCAGCATAATTCATTTACTTTCTGTTGAATATAAAATATCAAGTTTTATATTGTAGTAATTACACTGTTTCTAATGCTATACAAAAAGTAGAAGCTTCTAAAACCAGAATAACCATTCCAAATTTGAAAAATTAAGAAAAGAATTTAGCATGTCTGGTGGGAGTATGCAATTAGCCATGGCATCAAGATTCTTTCTTGATATCTGTCATGGCAATAAATTATATAACTTGTTTACAGTAATTGTTAAACATTGGAACAAAGCTGCTGTAGAAATGTAAATAGAATTTTTAAAACATTGTACATTCAAATGATGAATATTGAAAAAAATATTGTTTATTTCAGTTCAACTCTTGCCCCCTGAGGCGAATCCCCCAAGGTTTCGTCATTGGCACCAGCACCAAGGTTGACTTGAGTGACTTCAAACTGCCCGCCCATCTTGATGATGCTTACTTCAAGAAGAACAAGAAGAGCACCAAGCGTAGTGTTAAGCGTAAACAGGGTGAAGACATCTTTGCCACCAAAAAAGAGGTAAATCACATTTGGTAATATTGGCTGCTTTCAATAATGTTTTGCTGTCGATTATTGAATTGAAATATAAGAATCACAAGCACTCCCGTTTTCCCCGTGTTGGTCCGGGTCCTCTGTGTAGAATAGACCATCTGCCTTCATACTAGGCAGCTCATAAGAGGCGAGCATAGGTTAACTGGATCACTACCTCCATGACCACTGGTGGTGGAGGTGCAGCAACTCGCCTCGCAGGGTAGGGTTCCACCGCGTTGTCTATTTCTGCCGCCATAATGACATTATCGTGTTCCGGTTCGGAGGGTAGGGTAGCCGGTAGACTTGCATATAAGGTTTAAAACCCCGACCACAGGGCAGCGGCCCACAATTAGCCAACGCTATTTGGTCCCATGGTCCAAGTCCATTGATATCAGGCAAAAATCTTAGGTTTCCTCACTGTAAGAAGAGTACTAAAAAATGTGCTCAAGATAGAAACATATATTATGCAAATCACAAAACATAGATCCAGCTCTTATCGAAATATTATTCTTATTGCTTACCTCATAAGTGTTAAAAATATTAAAACATAAAATTACTTTTATGGAAATGTAAAAAATAAATAAATAAAAATCCCCACCTATTTAAAAATTGATTTTGATGTTGTAAAAATGGATATGTATAACTTAGGCACTATAACATGGATGTAATCCATGTTTTAAAAAATTATTTAAAAATTTATATTTTTAATCATTAAGGCACTGTATTTAAACTTCGTCCACATTGCACTATCAGCATGCTATACTACAGCATAATCCACTTTTCAGTCCTCCGCTAGATCTGCTCATATATTATTGCACCCCCTTTTTGATAATCATTAGATGATGATATTATTGGAATAGTTTTATTACTGCATTTCGATGATTAAATCTTTCTGCATTTGCAGATATAACCTGTTTTAAGTGTTTATATGCCTCAAATATTCCCATACAACAAAGATAAATAAATTTGGCCTTTGGTAGTTTGCTTAAAATTAGCTTGAAATATGTTATTAGTATCTTTTTGACTACCTAGTTGGTCGAGTGGCTTGGGTTCAATTCCTGATGGGGATAGATATTTGTGTGATGAACAATGTTTGTGTTTCTGGGTCTAGGTGTTTTATTAAATTTATTCTTGTATCCATTTTAGGATTTCTGTGTATTAATATTGTTGTCTAATACTCTTAACACAAGCTTTGTCCCGTAATTTGTTTACATTTTTAAATACTGTTTCTGAACTATGTGGAATATTTGTTGGAAGGAGTTGCAGTTTCACTACAAACAAAGCCACTTTCCGCAGTGTGTCCCTCTTTATACTTATCTTTAAAGCTACTCAACAGATTTTGATGCGAATTTTATAGAGTGACTTAGGAAGATTATGTTATGTAAATATTACATGCATAATATACTGTGCCAAAATTGCCTCTGTGGTGTAACGATACGGCAGTCGCCTGTTAAGACCGTTAGCCGCGTGGGATCCTGGGTTCAATTCCCAGGGCGGGCAACTTTTCTTAAAAATGTTTTTCAGATTTTTCTGAGCAAGCATTACATTGCCCGGGATTGGAACGTGCCCGAAGTGGCGATAGGCTTGCCACCTATCACATCAGGGCCCTAGTACCTTGGCTAATCGTGGGTGTGTTTTAGTATATCTACTAGACTTATGAGTCGTACATATATTATCACACCTCTGCCTACAACTTCAGGAATAATAGGCGTGAAGGTACTTTATATTCCATTGTTTTTGCCAACGTTTTTCAGAAATTCCTTTTTATGTTTCAGAAATATGTACCATCTGAGCAACGTAAGGCTGATCAAAAGTTGGTTGATGAAGCAGTGATCAAGGCGATAGGCAAGCGCGCAGACAAGAAAGTTCTCAGAGGCTACCTTAAGGCGGCCTTCGGTCTTCGCTCAAGCCAGTTCCCACACAGAATGGTCTTTTAATGTAATAAAATCTAACTACTGATTCCATGTTTCATTTTTCCATGTAGATACATAAGTGTTCTACGATCTACTGGTCATAAACAACAAAATATTTTTCCTAGTTATAATCAATATTTAGTTAAAATCATGAAACTATTGCATCACTTTCCCCATTATCACTCAATCCAAGTAGGTATCTTCTTTTTTTTCTAAAATACTTTTCCATTGCAATCGAAATAATTATTTATTTTTCATTGTAATTTTATAACTCGGACTCACTTGTCCATACCAAATGTTTAGGCTTTATTTGGACTATTTAGTAGATGCTTATGTGAAGTTTGCACAAAATCGGTTCATTTATCACATTTTTCGTAATAACAAATTTCAATAAATGGCGATCATTTTGTAAATGTGGATTTTGCTGTCAAATTGAACCTATTTTTCAGATAGGGATTGTGCTATCAAATTATGGAGAGTATAGGTAAGGAAGAGCATAATATGGGGGAAAAACTGAAAGTGTCCAGCTGTATGCTTATAATTAGTAGTTGAAAAACCTTCCAGAATGGCGCTGGTGTAGACAGGTGTGGCATGAACGTAGCAATTGTAAATGCATTAAAGGACGCCGAATTATAAAATTCAATATCGTTGACTAAAGTATTGAAAAATTTCATTTCACAGACATCGGCGAAATTATAAAATTGGAAAATTTCATTGGACATCGAATTTAAAAGCTACTGATTTCATCTGCCATCTCCAATTTTTATTTGGCGGTTTTGAAGTTTACCCTGATGCTAATTGGGCACCACCCTTAGTTCATGCATTTTGACGCACTTTTTCATAACACAGATGCTTCTTACCTATACCTTCCATATTATATCAAATTGAAACTTGTTTGATTATATGAATTGGATGTTCCATTTTCTTTTAATATTATATCACTATACGTTGCGAAGCACGTGCAGGTCTTCTGTTCTTTATATTTTCTAATTCAATAATAAAAATAACCATTACGTAGAAATGAAGTTAGATACAAAATATGAGCCACTATAATTGTACCTATATTTAATTAAATCAGTAACACTTGAGATTTGTTTTGAACAATCCATGATACAGGTCGCATAGATTGGTTTAATTCTCTATAAGTGAGGCTTGAGGCGTTGTATTTTGCTAATAACTTCAGAAATCAATAATAATCAGGGGGCTCCAGATCACCTTTACTAATGAAGCCAGTAGTAGTCCTGTAAGCGCTGGTTCAATCTGTTTATTTGTAACTAGCGGACGCCCGCGGCTTCGCCCGCGTGGATATCGGTTACCGCTG
>DVZL01006059.1:0-11617 GCA_018236625.1 Lasaia peninsularis
CATGTCTTTCTTGAGTAGGCTTTTTGCAGCGGTAACCGATATCCACGCGGGCGAAGCCGCGGGCGTCCGCTAGTAGTATATATTCGCGTGTTTGCTTGATCTGATTAACTTTAGTGGAAAATTAATATGGATTCATTATCAATTCAGTAATCATAAAACTTGGACTCAAGTGTCATGTTAGTTTTTCATTGTTAGCGTATCCCATGATAGTAGGTACCTAATTAAAAACGCCTATGATCCCCGAAGGAGTAGGTAGAAGCGTGCTAGTATATCCACGACTCGTAAGTACAGCAGATATACTGGACCACTCAAGATTTGCCAAGGTACTAGGGTCCATGATATGATAGGTAGTAATTCTATCGCCATTTCGGGCATATTGCAATCCCGAGCAATGTAATGCTTACTCAGAATAATCTGAAAAACATTTAAGAAAAGTTGTCTGACCTGTGAATTGAACCAGGAACTCTACACGGCTAACGGTTTTAACAGTCGACATCCGTAACGGTTACTATTATTAAATAGTTTAAAGTATTATTAGTAGGTAGGTACAAAAAATATGGCCCGATATGACGTTTATTTGGAAAGATCGTTTTTAATACAAAAATAATCATCAATTCACATAATAAACGATGAACGCATGAAAAAGCAAAAGCCGACAAAAATATGCGAACTAAATAAGCCTTAATTCACCTGATGGAAAGTGAAGAAGGGGTTTAGAAGGTGGAAGCATACAAAGTTAAAATTTGTCTATTCTGAATATATAATAGGCTATCCACTCTTTCTTTAAACACGTTAAAATTGTAATAGTTTGCAAATATATTTCCGGACAGAGAGAGATTTTATTTTTTAATCATATGTATGTAACCAGGCAAAGGTTTCAAATACATATTTCTTTAGAAAAAGTACTAAGTACACCTTTACGAGCTACCAAGTGGATTTTGCTAAATCGACCTTGACCCAAAAGCTAATAATTCGTTCCGGGTAATTTAACAAAATAAAACACAAGTAGAGAAACGCAATGTTATTATCATACCCGAGCGGTTAGGTAAACGCTATTGATAGATAGCGCATTCTACATTCTTCGCTAATTACTGGCGGCGGCGTCAAATTATAAAAAAATACGTCAAGGGTGAGTCGGATTTGCGCATGGAAGGTTCCGTACCAGTATCAGTGAAAACGGCAAAAAAATCAAGTATGGGAACACCCTTTATATATTTATTGTATTCTATTTTTGTTGTTATAGTTTCAGCAGAAATACATAATGTAAATTTCAATGACCTAAATTCGTGAGACGGACAGCGGACTTTTAGTAATAGGGTTCCGTTTCTGACCCTCTCGTTACGGAACCCTAAAAACTTGCAAAGCCAAGTGCAAGTCAAACTAGCACACTAAGATTTTTTTTAAATTTTTCATTATAGATTTATTGATAACGCATTACACACGAATACCAGTTAATGTTTGTCTGTGTAAGTGAGCCAGAGTTGTTTTTAACTGTTAAAATTAGACATTATTATTAATATTTTAAAGCAAGGTTTGATAATTAATTTCCGGTAGGCAATTGAGTCACATATTCAGGGATAAGATATTTTGGTATTAATTCAAAATCAGTACAATTATCTTTAAAAACTTGAAAAATGACTTTCGTTGTGTGGATGTCTTCAAATATTTATTTTAACCTGTATTTGTTGTTATAGCGGCAACAGAAATACACTAATGTGAAAATATCAACTTTGGAGTTGTCGCGGTTCATTAGATAAGTACAGGACAGTGAAATTTTATTAATAGCGTCCCATTGTCATTGTCCATTGTCGTTCATACCCCTTTAGTACGGAACTCTAAAGATCAGCGTATAAAAATTGCTTGCTAAAAAATTGTTATATTTTTCTAACATTATAACAGCAAACTTGTTTATAAGTATTTTCCGTTTGCAATTGGCTGAAGTGATTGTAATTATTGCTAGAAATAGATTTGACCTTCGAGAAGGCATAGGTTACTTTTTATCCAGATATATCAACGGGTTCTTATGAGAGAGAGCTCGTAAGCTTAAAATGCGGAAGTCACAGGGAATAACTTGTGATTGATTAAAAAATACTTTTTACTTGACTGGGTTTGGTGAGGTAATACGAAAGCGACCCCATCTTGATTCCGTCAAGACGAAGAGACGGTCGTCGTGGGTATTTAACCAGTATGAGTCGGACATAACTCGACGCTTACCTCGAAAGTTGTGGGTATCCATAAGGATTTCATGTTAAAAGAAAAAAGTTTTGATGAGGTAGTTCCAGGATATATGTTATGGAAAAATATTTTACAGTTTCTTGTTAAGTGGAAATGTTGTAGCGTATTAACTAACATCGAATTTATAACATGCATCACCAAAGATTTACCTGTAATTAATAATTTAGCCACAAGAGTACTAATATACTCTTGTGGCTAAATCTTCCTTATCTTACTCCCAGAAAGTCTTTTCGAAAATCTGACTTGCATCTTTTAAAATAGTTGTTACTTTTTACGTTAGTTAATAATTAAGTTTTAATCAATTAAAATATAAGTAAATATAAATAATTTAATTCTTATTTTAAGCAGACTTTATGTTACATAAGAACGTCAAAAGAAATAAATAAATATCCTGGAAAATGGACACACATTAATGTAACCCCAAAGTATGCTATATATGCTTATGTTACGAAGCAACTCAACGATACCAATATAAAAAACTTTAAGATACTAGAATAAATATATTCACCCAGACTTAGGAATCGAATCCGAGACTCGCTGGTCGATAGCATTAGGCTTATACGCTTCGACAAACGAGGCAGTCTAATGACTAAATTGCGGAAATTTATATAGATTAAAGAATAAAAAGTGTTATAATCCTTACGTCGATAAAACCGCGGACAATCAACAATTCAAATGATTACACCTTCAACTGAATAAAGTTATTTGCAATTATGTAGATAAAAGTAAGAGATATAAACAGTATTGCGATACTTTGAAGCAGTTAAGGTTTTAATGAAAGCATGTCAACAATAAAGCAATAAAAAGTGTAATGCTTGGAACACGAGGTCTTTGTCAATAACATGAACAACGGAATGAAGTGACATTGGTGTCGAGCGCGTTGATGTCTTTAGTATGAGTGCAACTTGGTGTGACGCATGAAGTGAAGGAGTGGAACTGGAGTGGAACTATCTAAATATACTCCTAAAAACGAACGGTTTTCAATATCAAACATCTAATAGGGCTAGCCATCTCACTCTCAGAAGATCTGTTTTGACGTTGTCCAGTTTAGAAAAAGTTAGCAATCTTACTAATATTATAAAATCGAAAGTTTGTGACTATGGACGTATGGATGTTTGTTACTCTGTCACGAAAGAAGTACTGGACGGATTTGGATAAAACCTTACAATAATATAGCTTATACTTGAGACTATCATATGTGCTACTTTTTAACCGATTACATCAAAAAAGGTATACAGGTGTTAGTGTTATAAGTCGAAAATAATACCTTTATAATGCACACGGGCGCAGCCGCGGGCTGAAAGCTAGTAGGTACCACATATTCAAGACAGGTCGTTTTTGGGAGTGAAATCTTCAGATACCTATAACTTTTAACTTCATGTCGTGACGTGATCGATTAAAGTACGTTACGAGCATGAAGAAGAAATACTATCTGGAGTTTACACTCCTTACGAACCTAACCTGTCCTATTTCTAACTCTTTTTAAACTGGGGAACTCTTTCTGTCAGTAACTTTTGTGGGCTTTAATCAATAGAAATAAATAAAATTGAAGAGTATGTAATATTCAAAATAACCGCTTTTTACTAAATGCATGTGTGTGCTTACAAAGTACATATACCAAAACAGTAGTTTTTAGAATTTTTGTCCGTTCGTCTGTCTGTCTGTTTGTACTCGCTAATCTCTGAAAAGGATGGACCGTTTTTGACGGGACTTTCATTGGCAGACATCTGATGTAATAAAGAACGGCTTAGTTTACTTTTATTTTAGAAATGTATAAAATGAATTAAATGAATAAAAACGCGGACAAAGTCATGGGCACAGTTAGTTTTATATATAAAAGATAATACGTTGTTGCGGTAGAAATATATCGAAGTCATACCTATTTACACCTGGCTTCGAAGAGATGCGGCCAAGTGTGCAACGGCAGCTACGATTTTTCTAAGTCTTTATATAAATTAACATTATTTTAATTAAAAATACTACCGGCCACATTTTGCTTAGCAACCTGTTAGAAATATATTCTCCTAATCTTAAATAAAAGTTAAATGTCGTTTTAGCGTGTATTCGATAGTCGATAACTACACAATTCTTCAATCAGATTTCGGGCTATAACTTAAATTCTTTGAATATTGAATTATGTCAAATAGACTTGCGTTGATGAAATTGAATTATACATAATGACAAGCGTGTTTTGAAACTATTAATCATTACAATTGTATGCGAGTATGTTATTACTTTTTACATTAAAAAATGTTCATAAATATGCAATTACAAATAATGTTGATCAACTTCTTTGAAATGAATTAAAATTATTTCAATTCAGTTATAAAATACTTATGCAAATGTATTTAATCTCATTGTTGCATGCAAATATTTTTTATTAAATAATAAAAGTAATTTAGTTTACTTTTTTATTTAATAATAAAAAGCTTAAGTTTATCTTTTGTATTCATGTATTATTCGAGGTTTCAAAAGTCACCGAAACTGGCGTGTTTGTATTATAAAGAGAATAATGAACTTAAAGATTGGTAGGTATGTAGGAAACGTTGCACTTGGCACTCGATACTCTGCCTACGTTGAAAGAGTGCTAGCATGAAGATATGTATGTTCTGTTATCTATGATAGTATTTAAATCTCACCAGTCTGGAGATGAAACAGCAAAAAGTCGTGTAAATTATAAGATAAACAGGGTCAAGCACTACGAGTCTGTCATTTCATTTATCATTTTAAAGTATGCAATATATACTCATATGTCATTAGTATCAAAGGCAATTTACTCAACTTGGTCAAATTCAAACAAAATCAATTAACACTAATAAAATGGATATTAATCAATAATATAAATTTATAGAAATGTGGGAATTAAAAAAAAATCGAGAATGGCATACATAAAGCTTTTATCGTAGCTTGGATGAAAACGAAAAACTATGAGGGATTCTTAAAACTGTATATCCTTCTAGAAAATTAAATATGATTTTACACAGCAGCTAACATTGCCCTTAGAATTGGTAAAACATAATAGGTATGCTAAATTTACAACGTTACTGACATACTAGAGTTTATTACAAGTATGTCATTTGTTTACTCTGGGGTTAGATCAATTTGTGTAAATTTTATAAGATTTAAATACTTTAATGCAAAATACGACCTTACCCACTACGCAATAGAATTATTATTTAACTGATAACAGTATAAGCTTATACTTAAAGGTATTACGGAGTATACGGAGTACGGAGATACAGGAGTATTCTATGAGTATGAGTGGGAAGCCTTATTGCGAAGTAGATTGTAAATACTAGATTGAAACAAAAAAGAACCTAACTAAAACCAAAATAAAAGCAAATCTACTAATAAACTCTAAGATTAACAACCGGATTGGACCGTGGCCGCGTTTTCTGGTCTATGGCAGCCCCAAGTGATAGTCCGAAAGAAAATTTAATTTTGCTCTCAATGTTCAAAAGTTTTCAACTTAATACTGTGTAAACAGTCCGGTTAAAGTAATATAATTTGTCTCTCGCTATAATGCTTGTAAAAATGTCCTCGTTATTTGAGCTCTCAAGGTAATATGTAATAAATACGCAGCGTTGTATTACTGAGCCTTACTGAGCTTTGGTTCCGCCTCACTTCCGATATGATATTATATTGATATTTTGTAACTAGGTTCTTAGAGCGTAATCAAACTAAAAATATATATAATATCTAAAACTAAAATAATGCAAAAGTGCTAATAGTCTCTGGAAATATCGGAATAAAAAAAACTCTTTTGCATTTACATTCCGAGATTTCTTCCAGCAAAAAAAGAATTGCTTCCAGCCATCACAAAACATTTATCTATACAAATAAATAAAATTGGAGTGTCTGTATGTACTATTAAAATAACCGCTTTTTACTAAATGCATATTTATGTTTACAATGTACAATTACATATACCAAAATAGTATTAAAAATTTTTGTCTGTCTGTTTGTACTCGATAATCTCTGAAACGGCTAAAAATAGGGCCATTTTGACGGGACTTTCACTGGTAGATAGCTGATGTAACAAGGAACAGCTTAGGCTACTTTTATTTTGGAATCTATTTTAGAAATATATAAAATAAAATAATAAAATAAAAACGCAGACGAAGCCGCGGGCACATTTAGCAAATATCTAAAAATAAAATAAAGCACTTTTGCTTTCAATCACTAAAAATTATCGAAATAAAAAAAAATCTTTTTGCATTCATATTTCTATATTACAGCAAAAAAGATCCGCTTCTAGCCAACCCAAAATATTTATATAAATAAAATATGAGCATAATAAAATTTTAATAACTTTTTTATACTCGTGAAAATTTATTCTATCATAAAATGTAATCACGTTTACAGTAAGATCTTAGATATGAAATAACTTCCTTGTTTATATTACACAACTTGGTAATCATTTGGGATTTTGAAAATTTGAAATAATTATATCTACCTACTTGCGTAAATGAATGTGTTATACAAATATTTAAAATTTTACTTTTATTTTTTAGCATTCAATTTCATAATGACGGTGAACAAGATTTTTCATGTAATGTTATGAATTTTAAGTTACCTTTTAGATACAAATAATCAAATTCTAAAATTTGGTAAAAAAACTCGATTTGATTTTTGTATAATCTGCGTGGGGTATTTGTTGTGTTTTTTCTCTATAATTAATTAGACAAAAGTTAAATTGTTCAATTGGACTAGTTTTTGCCGCTTTCCTTAAGTGTTTTATTTGAAGAATGGGATGGAGATCCCATCCTCTGGTTGATAATAATACACTTTTATGAATACAAAGTAATTTATCGATATTTCTTACCACCAAGCATCTGCATTTTTTTAATTACTAGCTGTGTCCATGACCTCGTCCACGTTTAAATTTAGCCTAAGCTACTCCTTGTTAAATCAGCTATTTATTAGTGAAAGTCCCCTTAAAATCGGCCCAGCTATTTCAGAGATTAGTGAGTAGAAACAGGCAAACTGGCAGAGAGACAGACAAAAATTCTAAAATATTATTTTGGTATATTTACTTTGTACATACATATGCAAACACACCAATTTTAATTTAGTAAAGTTTTGTAACAATTCACTTGAATCGTTACCATTCCCTAAATAATCCCCCCTCCAATTAACTTCAAAGAACGCCACTGTAGTATATTCCATTTTGGATAATAAGACCTCAATACCTCAGTTTTTGATTTCTTTCATCATCTTGTCTTTTAATAGTATCAAAAAAGTATATCAGTAACGGCATGATATTATACGGTGTTTAGTATTTAAATGCTATCTCAACCATATTTTTCTTTCCATATTTTCCAAAGAGTGAAAACGGAATCCTATTACTAAAACTCCACTCTTCGTCTGTCTGTCACTAGGCTGTATCTTATGAACCGTGGTAGCTAAAAAGTTGAAATTTTTAAGATGATGTATTTATTACTGTGGCTTCTATAATATATACAGATATCGAATAAAAAAATATTTAAAGAAGGCTCCAATATCTCAAATGTAATTTTTATTGTCGTCTTCAAGGATAATGGGTTTCGACTTGCACTTGGAGTGTTTAGGTCTTTTAATAACATCAAAAAGGTATATGAGTTAGGGATCCATCGCTCTACCTATTCCTGCCGCCATAATGACATTGTCGTGTTCCGATTTGGAGGGTAGGGTAGCCGGTAGACTTGTACATGTGGTCTTACAGCACGACCACAGACAGACGCATCTACAACATCTATGGTGTCTATAGGCCATGGTTGTCTCATACCATCAAGATTGTGTGCTTGTTCACTGCCTAATCCCATAAAAATAAAAAAATATATACATATTTTCCTATTGATTATTAATAATATATAGTTAGGTACCAAATTACCAAATACAGAAGTGGTTATTACGATATTTTGATTCTAATTATAAGTCTTATAAATGTGAACCAGTACGGGTACTTTATGAAACCACTGTATCATAGTGAATGTAACAGTTTTAAAGTATTTATCCAGAGCAAGTTACGCGTGTCTGCTTTATATCTACTCTAGTCAATCCAGTTCGCAATAACAGTGGGGCAGTAACGCAATCACTTCGTTTGTCCATAAGCATTGCGTGTTTTACGTAATTCAATAATAATACCTCAATGCGTATGTATTTTTTATGACATTGGACAAATGAGAAAATCCTATTGTAAACGCGAAAGTTTGTAAGTATGGATGTTTGTTACTCCTTCATGAAAAAACACTGGACAGATTTGGATGAAACTTTACGGTAAGGTAGCTTATGCATAAGATAAACATATAAGCTACTTTTTAAACGATTACATTAAAAAGAGGGTAAGTTGTCAGTTGTCACAATAAGTGTTATAAGTCGGAAAAAAATCTTTGAAAGTTATCTATGTTATATCTAGTGCATAAATAAATTTCCAGACAATAAAGATATATCTTGCCTAAAGACATTGAATGTGGTAATAGTGCGTAAAATTCCGGAATACACATAAAATTGGAACATAACAATGATGAGTGCTGATGATGTTATCGCCAGGTAAGTCGATGGTATCCAGAAGACGAGTCATCTCAAAACTACCATTTTTTTAGTTCTAGTCAGAGTGTTAATGTAAAATGAATGTTTACCTACTTGAACTAAAGCTGTATACCAATGTTCACGGAAATAACGTTTATAATAATTAATTATCTATGCGTTTTAAATTGTTAAGGGCAAGATTTTTATAATGAAAGGTTACATATTGCCGCCTTCTCGGTTCTCTACAATTCAAGGTTGGCGCGAAATCGATATCAGGTTTGCATGCCAGCTACGTTATTCATTTTGACCTGATTTTAACATATTTGTAAGGTAATTACGGTATTACATTTATTTGCTTTCATAACACATACAAAATTAATAATAAATTTAGCTAGTATCAGCTGAATCGGCGAACTTCGTAACACCCGACATTAAAAAAATTAAAGTCTTTTTTTCCCCCCAAGTTCCTTGAACTTTTCCCCAGTTTTTCTTTCCATAAGGATATTCCTCAGACTTCGACAAATACATAAAAGCTATCACCAAAATCGATTCAGCCGTTTTTGAGTTTGGCGCTTAGCTACACATTTATTTAGGTAGATAATATATCTTTAAACAAATACTACTATATTATAACACATATTTTTTATCAAAAATCTGAGAGAAATTATTGAGAAGTCCATGTTTTTTGATACTCTTTTTTTATACTCAGGTAAGTACGTACTATTTCTCGTAATGAACGAAATATGACTGCCTCTAGATATATTTTATTTTTTCATAAGTTAATATGCCATGTAAGTATTATATAATAAATGCATTTATTTATGTAAGTGTTATTAACAATACAATTAAATTTCAAAGTTAATTTCAAATTGAAGTACATATACAAGATATATTCACGTGTTATAATAAAAAATAAGGGGATTAAATTTAGATTTAAATTTAAAATAAATTAAAAAGATTGAAATATTTCTTTTTTTTGCGAAATCCAAAGAATTACATTAAAAAAATCACGTTGTGCCTCGTTTTTTTTTTCAAGTTATATTTTTATTGATAATTGAAGTAAACTATTATATTAATAAAAACTGATATACCAAAGAATAATATTAAAAAATCACATACTGTGCTCGTTTTTTTTTAAAGATTTTATTCATACATAACACTATTTAAAAACAAATCACACGACCATTGAAACATTTACAGATACAAAATTTGTTTGTCAAGTATCAACTGAAAAAAAAACCAAGGGAATCGGGTTGCCATATCAAAAAAATCAGATGACCAAGTTGGTATGTAAAAGATCTTTTTAACGCCTGATGAATGATCATGCTAACCTTGTCTACGTGACACTCACCAGTAATATCCGCATGATGTCCTCGCACGACACAAACACGCTGAGTACAACCAACAAATAAAGGACTTTCCTATCGCGCAAGCTATATGAGGTCGCCCTCTCTTACCCGAGTTGACGCGACCACCATACCTTATTGCAACGTAACCGAATAAAAACGGCCTCTTAGCTCATTATTATTACAATAAAGTGCAACACTTTACAATTTGGCCGTATTATATATGAATACCGCTAAATGAACCTATTTAATTATAATTCATCACTATTTTTATTACAGTTTTTTTTTGATTTGTAATGTGTCAGCTATTTGTGTTACGCAGGGTATTTTATATTATCTATTAATATTAATTGTGTGTATGTTATTTAGGATTTAGCGTACACAAAAATAGTTGTGAGTACAAAAGACGGACTTGATAATACACATTCTCTCCTAGTCAACCTTTAGACTAACAGAAATAGAAGTGTGTAGGTACCAGATACTTAAAAAAGGCCAAGCAAACAAGTATAAAAAAACATTTAAAAGTGCAATATGTGCTAAAAATAAAATATCTTTTCCCATACCACTCTCAGAATCTTGTCTCTCTCAATATCTCTCAACTCTCAGTTCTCCTCCGAGATGACTTGACCGATTCTCATGAAATTTTGTGAGCATATTGAGTAGGTCAGAGAATTGGCCAACATCTATTTTTCATAGCCTTAAGTGCGGGCGCAACGAAGTTCGCCAAATGTCAAAACTCAGAAATAAAAACTAATTCATAATTGCTTGAGAACAATAGCAATAACATAAAAATCACAATCAACGAGGTAGTGGTCATTAATAGATAAGTTATTAAAATAAAAACAGATAAAAAATAATCAAAGGTCATAAATCTTATGCATATAGATACAAATGTCATGTCGTCATCTATGTTCGGAATAAACACCGAAACTACTAATTTATCCCCATATTGGTCCGTTTCCCCTGTGTAGAATAGACCATCTGCCTCCCTACCAGGCAGCTCGTAAGAGGCAAGCATACGTCAATTGGGTAACTTCCAATATGACCACTGGTGGTAAAGTGATGTGCAGCAACCTGCCCGGGTAGGCATCCACCGCCTTAATGATATATTATAGTTGTCTTCCAGGTAGGGTAGCAGGTAGCAATGCACATACGGTCTAATAGCCGTAACAGTCCGACCACAAACATGTATCTACAACTTCAATGGTGTATATGAATAGGCCACGGTTGTCTCTTACCATCAAGAGACACGTGCGCTTGTCCGCTGTCTCATCCCATAAAGCTGATGTAATAAGGTTAGTTAAATTCAAACGTGGGCGAAGTCTCGAGCACAGTTAAGAATTACCACCAAAAACACAGGGTCTATTGTCACCAACACCGTGACATTTACTAGATGGTAGAGTCTTGCAACGACTCACCCCGATTGGTACCACCGTCTTACCTATTCCGGCCACAATAGCGTCAGTGCTCGCCATTGTCGTGTTCTGGTTTGGAGGGTAGGGTAGCCGGTAAACTTACTCACGCAA
>DVZL01006060.1:0-11617 GCA_018236625.1 Lasaia peninsularis
CGTGTTTCGTTGAATTTTAATGTTTTTTGGAAAGTTACAACGTGTGCATGCCGCTTAATAGATTTATTGCTGTGGTCTAATGTAATATTTAGTAGTTACCGGGTGCTGCTTCTACACAATTTAAGCTGATAGGCAAACGACATTTTTAAATATATACTTTTTTGTCCTAATATGCCTTATATTGTGGGCCAATCGTGCGTGCATAGTATGTATCTCTACATGGTAAGCACCTCTGCTGGGTACATAGGCGTGTCAATATTTATTTAAAATTGATTTTAATTTGACCTTATCTTTATGTAAGTCTTCTTATACTCAATTTCTAGATAGATTTCCTACTATTTTTATTACATCTCCGGATATGGATACGGACTTTAAGATATATATCAGAATTAACAAAATAGCGATTAACGATTTATAAGCAGTATATATTTTTTTTAAAAATAAGAGCATAATATTTGGCAGTTTTTTGAAAATTTTGTTACAAGGACAGTTTTCTTTATTGTCGTATGCCAGTTCCAGTAGCTGGCAATGTAACTTACTCAAGAAGCTTAAAATCTTGACCTTAGTTTGGAGTTCCACCCTAGATTTCTTGTGTGTAAACGCGATGTGTATTTTTTACTGTCGGGGAATCCTTTTGGTGCCTGGTAGCTAATCCCTTAAAAACCAACAATAACGTGATAATAATAATAATAAATCATATTTTTATTAATTATTTTAATTGTTATAAGTTAGTTTTAAGAAAAGTTTCAACATACTTTCAAACCTCACCTAGATTTACAACAATAGCGCCATTAAAAAATTACAAAAAAGGGCTAGTGCAAGTTGTACTCACACATATAAGGTTACGTAACATTATCTGTAAAAACGTCTAAAGACCATGCAGGATTCTACGAATCCCCCTTAAATACATATTTTATCCGCTATCGACAAACAAACAGCAATATGATAAATCTTAGTAATATGATTCTATTTGTAGTAGTTGGACACGAAATCCTAAAAAATGACATTTCAGTATAAAAAATTCTAAACGATTTTCAACTGTCACTCTGCTTCTTTTACGTGAAAGTAATAGTTATTACTTGAAAATCTTAAAAGTATAAATATAATAGTGCAAACTACCTCCAGTAAGTCAGGCTTATAACAGTTAAACCTCTTATAAAGTAAATGGTTTTAATAGTATCTTTATCTAATAGCTGGCGCTCTTCCCCCGTTAGCATAAGTAAATGCACAATATTCATTAAATTATAAATTTGCTGACGTCTGCCCGCTATGAATAATATTAAAAGATAACTTTCCGTCGCTTATTTTTATGTTAATTCATTTCTTTTCATAGTATAATATCCTTTGCTGGTTACAGTGCCATAATAGAAAGCTTTATCTTATAGTTTTCTGTGAGCATCTTATTGAAGTTAAAAATAATGATATAATAATAAGTAAATCTCAAAAGCTTATCATTTATGAACACACAAAAAAAGTTACCGGAAAGTCTGTGTGATTATTTTAAAAGAAGAGTTTTAAATAATAATATTTGCATGATAGATTATAGCAAAAAGGGATTGATCTACTATTACTTTTTGATATAACCTATCATGCAAATAAATAATAATATCTCGTGACAATTTTTTTTATGGGATGAGACGGCGAACAGGCACTCTTGATGGTGAGAGACAAACATAGGCCACCATAGATGTTGTGGTTTGGCTGTTAGACCTTATGTGCAAGTCTACCGACTCCCCTACCCTACAGACAAGAATACGACAAAGTCATTATTGCGGCAGGAATAGGTAAGGCGGTGAATTTCTACCCGGGCAAGTTGCTGCACAGCACTCTACCACCAGTTGTCATATTGGTAGTGACCCAGTTAACCTATGCTGGCCTCTTACAAGCTGCCTGGTAGGAAGGCAGTTGGTCTATTCTACACAGAGGACCTGGACCAACACGGGGAAAAATTTTGATTCAAATCTAAAGAAAGAAAATCATATTATGCTTATATTATGTGGCTCCGCTTATTTTAATAACATGTATAGCTTTCAAACAGCAGATTATTTTTCCGGAAATCATCTTGAATCATTAAACTAATTTGGGATTGTATCTGTTATCCCTTCTGACTGAAAGAGGTTAGATGACATTCCAATTTTTTTCGATTCATAATACCTACTTATTACGTAACTACATACCCTATTTTTAATGTAGTCGATTAAAAAGTAGCCTATATGTTATATTTTAATGTTACAAACAGACATTCCTATTTTATTTATTTATATAGATTAAAACCTTAAATCTGGGTTATGTTTCATACAAATTTGTGAAGCGTATCTTCCAATGAAAAGGCGCAAGCTAGCCCACAATAGTTTGGTGTAAAACATTACAATAATTTCATTGGAATGACCTAATTACGAACACAATCATTGGCGGCGATCGGAGTTTGTTTGGAATCAGGAAATTAACACATGTTCTGAATGATGAATGCTTTTTGAAATATTGTTTGGTTTGTAATAAACAAAACAAATTGTTAATCAAACATGGAACTACATAACTGTGTAATATATTAAATATATTAAAATAATAATAATAATACCATTAAATGTAAATAAACACATGTGCTGAATGATAAATGCTTTTTGAAATATTGTTTAGTTTGGATGGAATAAACAAAACAAATTATTAATTAACTTGGAACAATCACTATTATAAAAGATCCTAACTTATACTTAGGAGGGTCTTAAAAATTCCGGTACAAAAATCCCGTACTGCGTGTGTGTTCCCGGATCAATAGGCCTATAACCTATTCCACATTCAGCTAAACATCAGGTGAGATGATGGTTAAATGCCCGCCTATTATTCAAATAAAAAAATATTTTTTGGGGTTCTGTAGCGTTAACTAAACAACAAAAACCTTAAATTTTATTTTTTTCATGTCTGTTTATTAGTTCGTATTCCACAGTCACTTTATTTCGAAGTTATTGAAGTTTGTCAAATTTAATCATTAGAGAAATAGAAATATTCTGTGCTAAATACTAAAGAACCCCTGATGAGTAAGTCTGACTCACACTTATCTTTTAGTATTGGAAGCAGCAAACAATCAGATAAAGCTGAAGTAATACACATCGTAAAAACACACAAAATGGTAAAATGCATGATATTGGTGTTATTTTGTTAAATATTATTTATTTAACACTACCATTATCCTATGGTAATTTTATTACCCGGATACAAAGCCCGGGTGAAAGTAATGAACCGGATGTAAATCGCAAAAGGAGCAAGCACAATTAAAACAGAGTTCACACAAGTATTTCGGAAATTATGTTTCCAGTAATAGCTGGGAGGCACACAAACAAATGTCGTTTAAGATGGCCGCCGTAAACATGTCGTCACGAGACCAACACTCGAGTTCTAACTTCAGGGCAAGGATAATTGCTTCATCATATATGCTTTGTGCAAACAATGCGACTTCTCGAAGGTTATGTTTGTCACACTGTTTCAGAAGACTTCAGAGGCCTAAAATCTTTGTATTTAGAACTTTGGCCCTACTTTTAGTAAACTATTTTTCATAGTAGTGGAATTATGGGAGAATATAAAAAAAATTATAGAGTCACTACTAACATGACTACTGGTGTTAGCATGCTGTGTAGCAACTGATTGTAATGACATTGTTGTGTTCCGTTCCCAAAGGTAGCCTACTGGCTACCTTTTTTTGCACACACGATGAAACAGCGCGACCACAGGACAGCGATGCATCTACAATACATATTATTGTGTCTATAGGCCGCGGTTGTCTCTTACCATCAGGAGAGCTGTTTGCCTGTTCGCTGTCTTATCCCATATGAAAAAAGTTTGAAAATAAAGTAACGTAAAGTTTAAAACATAGGATAGATCTTAGGTCCACTATTTTTTAAATACTTTCGATAGCTTTCGCTCGTATATTATCCAAGAAAAGTGTCATTGAGAGTCCGAAACAGGAAGGCAAGTCTGCCTAGTTTAGTCCCTACATACCTGCCTAGCTTCCTCCACATTAATTAATCTCTTCATGCATTATACGGATAATACGCGAGCTATTTAGTCGTGGAATGTCAACCTAGTTCTCCCCTGGTACCTACAGCCATCCACATTTGCATTGTATATATCTAAGAACATATTCTTCGTAAAGCGCTGTCGGGTAATAAGTTATGACGTATTCTTGTCAAAACGAGCCCGCATTCGAATGTTCGCTCGACGATTTTCCAAAGTTTGTGAACATTTGCATTATTCTCATTGAAAAGGGGTAACGAAGCGAAACAGATTACAATATTGGTTATAATATGCAGTGATTTATTGTAAGCAGATCAAATACCATCTTAAATGTTATAAATAGTAATTTTAACCACTGCAAAATATTTTCACGTTATTCACTTAAGTAGGAATACAATAAAAATCGTTAAATATAAAATTATAATGTTACGGAACCTTTAGCTCGCGAATCCGATCCGCACTTGGCTGGGTTTTCTTATCTATATTGTGACGTATCGAAGCTATACATCCCGTCCACTAAATAATTTTCCTTCACAGTAAGAAAGACAACAAACGCTAGATCCGCCCTGTGGCGAGCAGCTTACTCTTCTTATAAATACTGGTAAGCCCCGAGCCTTTGTGGCTAATCTTTGGCGTGAAGATCGCTATTATACCGCTATTTATTATTTTTACCCCCATTTTTCTTTTCTTAAGTCAAGTCGAAACGTGCTCTTAAAGAATTTTTCATTACTTCATTTCTTGCCTTAAATACTAGTTAAATAATTAAATTGCCGCCATTCGTATGCTCTTTGCGTTGCACTAATTATTTAAAACATTATGAACTGGCTGCTTCAAGCGTGATATTTTTCTGTAGTTTATTATTCTCTATGAGAGACAAAGTTTTTGTTTCAAAACGAAAACTATTGTAGGGGCTGGATTACTTTTAAACGGATATTTCATATTGTCATGAGCTATGGAACATGTTTTATTCAGTATAATTATTAAATGTTATAGTTTAAACAAGCATAGCTTTTGTTTTTTTATTCTAGTATTTGTATTTTTTTTATTTTAAAATTTAACAAAGTTTAATTCAATACAAAATAAGCTACTTATAATATGCTTGTATTCAGTATTATTAACGATACATACAAAAATACTAAAATAAGTAACGCGAAAATTTTAATACGCTCTCATAGCCACATAAATGTATATTCGCAACCCAGTATCTTACTAGCGATTATTCGGGTTGTTCAGAGACTATTGGAATTGGAACTGCAGTTTCATGGCTAACTCAACACACGAATCGGTCAAAGAGTAAAAAAATATGATACAATTTTAAATTTATCCTTCTCAGGAGCGAAAGGGTACTTACTACATCAAATTACGCACAAATGAATTTGCCAAGTAAAACAAGTTTATATTAAGCAAAGGTGTAAATTAACATCCTTAAAACCAGAGTTCAATAAAGCTATGTGTGTGTGCGAGTAAGAAAAGCTGTAACAAAGTAAGTTATGACAATCTAGGGGCGTTCGCTTGCGTCGCACTTCGTTCACCGCGGCGGCGCGGCGGCGGCGCTGCGGCGCGGCGGGACGGCGGGGCGGCGGCGCGGCGGTCCTCTTAAATTAGCGCTAACTTAGCACACTTAGCTTCTTCAAGTTTTGTTTGTGGATACCGTAAATATTCAATGAAAAGGGGAATATGACGGTGGAAATGTATTCCCCGTTGGATACAGGTTTCACAATTATACCTGGAAATTTTCCATAACTATGTTAACAGCTGTTATAGATATATTGTTAACTTGTTAGGTACATTTTGTCTTTTATATGTCCCTACTAAATAGTAAAATTCTGAATATAAGTATGTTTGTATCCTTTTTATGTCAAAGAAAAACTAAATAGCCTACTACGAAATAAAGAATTAAAAGCTAAAATAAATGGACGATGCCGGAAGCGTTAGCTACTTACGTACGTATATTGTTTAGTGGTCACCACTTTCATGTGTTAAATCTGCCAGTTGGTGAATATAAAAGATTATATTTATTTGTCTTCCTTGTTCCTCGTTCTAGCCTTACTCTGTTTCTATCTTTCTAATATTATCAACGCAAAAGTTTGTAAGTATGGATGGTTGGACGTTTGGATGTTACTTTTTCACGTAAAAATTACTCAATGGAATTTAATGAATTTTTGCAATATTATAGATTATACCTTGGAATAACATATGTGCTACTTTTTGACCGACTACATGAAGAAAGGTATGTTTTTATGCAATGAGTGTTACAAGTAAGAAAAAATTCTGCGCTTTGATAAGTCACGCGGGCGACGCCGTGGGCGGAAAGTCAATACCACATAATTTCGAGTCTTTTTGTAAGAACTTGCACCCTGCAAGTTTTTACAAAAAGCGTCTTCCTCAAGAACATTACTTCACTCTTCAAAATAATACATAACTTAACATCACTCTTCAAAATAGTACATAACTCCAAAGCCCTTATCACTACACTACCAATACTCTTTTATTTCTTTATTTTTTCAATGAAATGTAAAATAACGCATCTGATTATTTGGATTACTCTTTGACCTACCTTTTGTTAATTACTGCAGTGTTATGTATGATTTCGCTCTGATTTGTACTGGGTCAGCTTGATTAGAGTATAATTCAAATGTGTCAATGTATTGAATGGCGGCAGATGGGGCATTAATTCGATTTTGCGGTTATTTTAGCTCATATACGAGCGTGGACCGCAGGTGCTTTCCTCAATTGTAATGATCAAACCGTACTGTATGCGAACATTCGTTGTTTATTGTGGAACTACAATTGAAGTATAAACATTTGGATTGAAATTTGATAAGAATTAAATTGGCTTGTGCAATTAGGAAAATGCTTGACTTAGCAATGTTTTTTGAGAGTTTTGGTGGGATCGAGATAGGGCGGTGGTCTAGTGGTGAGTACTTTGGGTTTTTTCATCTTGGGAGTCCAGTTTCGAATCTCACCATGAACTAAGGAGTCTTATGAGTTTTTGTAACTCAAGTACGTTATTATAATCTCACAGGCGATTCTGCTCCTACGATAAAAAAGCTGGTCAAAAGTATATAGGCACTTATTAATAATTAGCAGCCAGGTCCGGCTTCACACATTTAGTTCGTAGTTGACATAATAATAGCAGCGCCACTTACCGGGTCCAATTGTATTTTTAAATCATATAGGAAACCATCGAAATATCCGTGTAAAATTTCAACACAATCGGTTAAGCCAATTAGAAGTTATTTGAAATAGATAATTCTTACTACCCGTTCTCCCATTACCCGTTTTCCCGTAGATACGAAGTATTTTTCCGAGGTAAAAAGTAGCCTATGTTCATCAGGGATAATGTCGGCTTCTAATGGTAAAAGAATTTTTCAAATCGGTTCAGCAGTTTCGGAGCTTATTTCCTCTCTATAATATTAGTGTAGAAAACATACTTACGTACTTTATTACATACATAACGCACCTCCGCCCTGGTGACGTCCACTTCGCAACGGGTCGTGCAGCTGAAATCGTAATATTTTAATTTCGCCATAATTTCAAAACCAAACGTTCAATTTTAATGATTCAGACCAAATATTTATCTACATAAACTGTACTTATTGATGAAATAATTTATTTTAATAAGCACTAACAGCATGAGTAAAACAAACGCAGTTGAATGTAGTTAAAAAAATTCAAGATTTTTAAATAAAACAATTGTTGTTGTGCCTCACTCGACATAGACAAATTTAATATAGTGTGTCGCGGACTTTTTTAAAATGAGTCCAGTAGTTTTTGAGCCTATTCAGTACAAACAAACAAACAAAGTTTTCATCTTTATAATCTTAGTGTAGATTAGGTATACGATTTCACTGTTTGTATGAAAATGGATATAGCCTTTTTTCCTAGTGGCACGCGTTTTAGGCTTGAACTTCGGTAGTCCAGGTTCGAACCCCGCCACTTGGTGACTTTTTTTTTTCATGAGGAAACCCAATATATCTATCTGCCTAACGTCTCAGAGATATGTGCGTAATTATATCTTTTGTTTTCTTTAAAAAAAAACTGAATTGAATAATATAAATAATTCATTCATACCAAAGAGCTTAGAAGATCACAGAAGCTACCTCTAACTGGACTTCAATGTTAATCAGCACTCTGTGCAGCACAAAACATATTTCAGTTAGACGTTGCAGGTGCGCTATTTGCTGGAACTCGATTAATTCCCATAACGAGGCAGGTCCATCACGCGAACGCTCGTTTGTCTCCTACGAGCTATAAATACATCAGCGAACTTGCAATTTAATCCCCTGCTCTCTGATACGTATTCAGACTCCGAATAGGAGAGGACGGACAAAAGGCGTTACGGGAAGTGCATTCTTTAAACATTTATAAGGACTGCAACTTTACCTAGATCTAACTGTCATTGGTACTTGGTCGCTCTTTTATATATATATCTTTACTAGCGACCCGCCACGGCTTCGCACGGGTATACTATACATGTTATATACATAAAAACTTTCCTCTTGAATCACTCTATCTATTAAGAAAACTACATCATAACCCGTTGCTTAGTTTTAAAGATTTAGGCATACATAGGGACAGGCAAAAAAGGACTTTGTTTTATAATATATAATGATGCTGTCGTGGCGAACTTCGTACCGCCAAAACTTAGGGGTATTAAAATATATTATTGTTGACCGATTTTCAGACCCAACCCATTCGCAAACAAAATTTGCGAAAAAAAAAACAAGAGGCGAACTTCTAAGCCACTAAGTTGTGGAATGTCGACTAAGTACGGATAATAAGTTAGCTTAGTATTTACAGCATACATAGCATCTTCACGCCAAGTCCCTTGCGTGGTAAGCAGAGATTAGATATAGATGTCATTAATCCGACATGCTTGTCTACCTTCCTCCACAGTTATTACTCATTAACCCATCACTATCCATATAACCTAGTCATTTAGATTATTCCAAAGGTGTAATCAGTATAATTAGTAGATTCTCACAACTCATTTCAGTAGTTTTTGACTAAATGTCGATGTTGTCAGTTGATTGTTTTTAGCTTCTACCATAATATAAATATAAAAATAGAACCCTAGTACTGAGACTCCGCTGTTCGTCTGTCCGTCACCAGGTTATATCCCATGAATTGTGACAGCTATAAAGCCGAAATTTTCACAGATAATGTTATTCAGTTGCTCTAAAGACAGAATATATACCTAGAAGGTGATCCCATACAACAAATTGCTAAAACGTGATTTTTTTGCCGTCTTCATAGATAGTACTGAACCCTATGTGCGAGTCCAACTCGTATCTGGCCGGTTTTATAGTGAAACAGAAAAAAATAATGATCAACAGGTACATTATCAACAGGTAAGAACGATTGTATGCGCTCTCATATTTTCTATTCACCATTTTCTTTATTGCACCTTTACAAAACAGTAACATTGAAATATTCCAATTTTCCCAAGCTGAGGTCATCAACAGAATGGGCAAAAGTAGTGCACTGCAAAAACTTCCCGAACAATGGCGATTTCATGCATCTTGAACAACTTTAAGATGATGATTATTTGTCTAGACGTAACAGGAACTTCATTGTTCTTATTATTTTATATGCATAAATTCAAGCTCTATTTTGAAGGTACAGTCAGTGGCATTAAGTCATATGGGGTCAAAAGATTTCTATGAAATAAGAAAAATCTTAAAGTTGGAATTTTAAATTGTTCTACCTCTGAGAATCGCTTCTAGTAGCAACAAGGCCACTATCGGTGATTTGGAGAACATTTTGTTTTAATTTTTTTTTGTATATTTTGGATGGCAAACAAGACATATTGTGATTGTAAAAATTTCACGCCGCCTACAAATACCGCCATACAGACAATTAGTCAGACTGACAAACATTCTAAATAATTCTGTGAATAATAATAATAATGTATATTTAGAAGGTACATAATATACCAATTATGTACCTTCTAAATGTACATTGTGCATTTAGTAAAAAACGTCTATTTTAATATTACAAACAGACACTCCAATTTTATTTATTTGTATGTATAGAATATAGATATTAGTGAAACTGATATTTAGAAACGAATAAATCTGTCACGTTTATTGATATTGACTGTACAGTATAGTAACAGTTCGTAGAAATTTTGCAAATTTGCGTACAAAGTACAGAGCTCTGGCGGTATCGTCTTTGTATGCAAATATTATTACACGGGTCTATTGAAGGACCACACCGAACCTGCCTATTGAGCCTAAGCACTACTGTAGACTGTAGTTATTATAAACGAGTACGTAATAAGCGACTCTATTCAAGACCTGTGATATTAAACATACCAAATATTAACTTGTACTAATTTCGAAGCGCCCATTCGGTTTTCTGAATACTAATTTACGAAACTAATTGTCTACATTTTAATAGTAATACGATATATCACACATAAGATTATAGTGTATCAAGGTTAATTTTATGAATACGGTTATATTACGCGTTTATTATTATAATATTTATTATATTATGGTGGCACAAACAAAAATAATTTTTTTCTTCGAGTCACGTACCGAAATATGCAAGTTTTCAATGTTTTAACAGTCCCCTTCAAACGTCAGCTCAATTTTTTTTTAAAAGTCACTCCAAATTTAAAAAAAAATATAAAATGTTCAAATAACGATATTTTTTTATTTTTTTTTTCTCATAACTTATTTTTTTTCTAAAAGAAAAATAATAAAGATTCTAAAAATTTTAATTCGAAATAATATGCCTTGTTCCGAATTTTTCAACGTTACCAAGGCAAGTACTTTGAGTCTTTGAAGTTCATGAGAATAACACATAGGCTACTTTTTACATCAAAAAGAGATATCCTCTTTTTGATGTAGTCGGTTAAAAAGTAACCTATGTGTTATATTTTAATGTTACAAATATATATTCTAATTTTATGCAATTAATATTATACGTCGTAATAAAAATTTACGCTTTGATAAAATTAACGCGGGTGAAGCTGCGGCCAGAAAGTTAGTCTTTTATACTACTTGTGGTCATTAATGCATAATCTCGTAGTCCAAATTCATTACACCCAGTACCAGGGTCACATCTTACATAGGTAGTAACTCAAAATTAATTCCAATCATAGATTTAACAATTCATAAGCAAATCTGTCCAGCGTATTATCTGGATTTCGACAACATAGCGTTGTATCGGACCATAAGTCAGATCTCATATAACATGCCATATATTACTCGGCCTATTTAGTATTGTACTGCATAGTGTATGCTTTATGGTAATAACAGGGTCTGTACGGCTGAATTGCAACGCTAAAAGCTTGCAGTGACCAGCGTTATTATGCCGTCAATTATTATGGTTCAGATTTCTTATTCATATTTTTTTCTGTATTCGGTGATTAAAAATATTGCGCAATGAAGGAACGGTTGTGATTAATAATAATAATAATAATAATAATAATATTTATTTATTAAGTCGACACAAAGTTTATACAATAAAATAATAAGTACCTAATAATTATAGACATTGTGCGAGTCTGGTGCTTGAAGTAGGTGTTTAAAAAACATCTGAGTTACAAGTCACCAGCTCTCTCCCTTCTATAGACTGGAATATCTAATTGCAGAAC
>DVZL01006061.1:0-11616 GCA_018236625.1 Lasaia peninsularis
CATGTCTTTCTTGAGTAGGCTTTTTGCAGCGGTAACCGATATCCACGCGGGCGAAGCCGCGGGCGTCCGCTAGTTTAGAAATAAAATAAATAAAATGATAGAGTAATTAACACGAGTTAACAACAAGACGTTATCACACGTTATGTAATTGTGATTCCAAAGTTGTCCTCTTGATGTAATCAGCGTCAGGAGTATTGTTTATCGTTGGCGCTTCGTAAAACTTACACATTTCAAAATTATTTTAGAAATAGCCGACTTGTCCAGCATTTTACTTAGCTTAACTAAATCTTAAGTAAGTAACTGAAGTTCGTTTCATTTGAGTTTCAATATTTGTTGTCCTCTAGTTACTGAAGCAATCACCAATTACCAATACTGAAAGTGACTTGGGTGTATGCAATTATTGACCTGGTAATACCTCAGCATAATTGTTTTTGTTACAAATAAAAAGAATATGTATAGTATTTTAAAAATGCAAACCACTCCGATTATCTTTCTTTTAACCAGAAATAATTATAAGTTTTGAAATAATCAAAACTGATTTCCAGGATATTTGGAGTCTCGAGAATAATCGGCGGCCGCAGCAGATGTCTGCCGCCGCCAGCCTCACAGCCTGTAAGTACCTGTGTCAATCGGCACTAATTATATTACTCCAAGCTATTTAATAAGCATCGGCACAGTATTGAGCAAATCGTCAAGAGTCAACCGCGCCACACTTACGTCTACCGTCGCGGCGCTGGAGCTCGTAAATACTTCCACATTATTCAACAAGTTTACGACATCCCTGTGAATACAAAAAAAATTGAAAAAATTATAATAGGGTTAGTTGCGCGGCCGCTCTCGAACCCAAACAAATACAATGTTATCTATAAAACAGGATGCTAATGAGTACTAAAATTTGTTAAAATTTATGAATTAGACATTGAGAAGACGATTCAATATAAAAACAAAAATTGATGAACGCTGTTCATCGTTATCGGTCGTGCAACATTATAACTGTGAACCAATTCGGACGTAGCAGCGACAGTCCGCTCCCCGGACCGCACACACAAAGGTGTCGACGTCGGTCGCCGGTGATTCACCATTATGTTTGCGCCGCCCTTTGTTCCGGCCACATGGATATAATAGCCACTGATCGTCCATTATTAAATCGGCGAAGTAAATAATATTTATAGTCTCTGATGGAATGTGTCGGTCTCGGTCGGGCTGCAGGGTATTTACTATATTGTAGTTGTAAACAACGTTCGTCACTCATATTAATGTTTAAAGTTTAAACATGAGTAAAAACAATATCAATAATATTTGAGCGTAACTTGACATACAAATATTCCTAGTTGTCCGTCAGGTAAACGTTCACCTTCGGGTTCGGACAAGTATATTAGCAACCCGCCCTGTGATATTCGCGAGGGTCGACAGGCTCGATATTTATGTTAACAAAACAATAACATTTGAGTGCACAATTAAAACACCTCTCCTCATGGATTAAACAGAGATCTGAGATCTGTCACTTTTGAAGTTTGAAGTATGCGACATAAACGTTGATCCTGCGCAAACAGACGGAACGGGCCAAAACATTTGTTTGTTATTGTATAAAAACTGTCAAGGGCACTCCGAGTGCGGAGCCTGGGCCCGTGGATGAGGCGGAACCATTAATACTTTAATACTCGTAAATTGTTATGTCGAGAGTTGCGCATCAAGTAGGTACTCGTGTCGCTCGGTCGGGCCTTTATTGCGCTTTCTTTCGTTCGGATCACAGACCACATACCCCCATAGGGTATGTGGTTCGGATACATTTCATTTGAAACATTCCAATTTTAAAAGCTTTTATTTAAGTTGAATTGTATGTATGTAAGTATGTATGTTCGGGTGGAATCTTAGAATTTAATTTTAATGAAAATATTATTAAAAATTTAGTAGATATCTTCACCCGATTGAGCTGAAATTTTGTTTACACATTTAGTTTGGACGACAATGCACGATAAAGTACATGACATCGATCATCATTCTAAATCAAATATGGCGGACCAACCAAAATGGCGCAAAAAGTTGTTTTTAAAGCACTTCTACAATATGGGTATCAAATGAAAGGTCTCGTTAAGAGCAACTCAAAAAATAATTAAAGCTTTTTTTAAAAAGTTTTGCTTTTAATTTATTTAAAACTCGTAAGCCTCTGTGATGTCCAAGAAGTTTGTGGACAACCGTAACGTGTTCGCAGCGCAACGGCGCTGGAGGGATATTACCTACTGCCAACCGAACAAAAATAAATAGTATTAAGTAAAACATTGTTGTTTAGGGCTTCGACTCAAACGGGGCTTTATTACTAAAACTTTGGTGTCTGTCTATCTGCCTGTCTGGCTGTCCACCTTTCTGTCTCCGATCTGTATTTCATGAACCGTGATAGCCTGAAAGTTGAAAATTTGCCACTATAACAACAAACTAAAAAAACAGAATAAATTATATTTAAACAAATTGTTAGGGAACCTTCGTGGGCGAGTTGTATCGGCATTCGGCCGGGTTTTTGTTTGCTGATACTTCATATTTGTAAATGTATGTAGCAATAAATACAAAATATTAAAATAGTATGTCCGGAAATTTTAAAACTTATTCATTCTCTATCCCGACAGTACAATAATGAAACCGTTATTGAGGTAAACCCGTCGCCGGCGCAATGGTGACGATGTTCACAAGGCTCCTCGTGTTTGTATTGTATATTATATCTAAATCTGTGCAGCAATTTCAAATAGTATTTCTTCATTATGATTAAAAAAACATTATCAATAAAACGATTATCGCTATTTTTTTTCTATTACGAACATAATAGTTACATACCAGTGCAACCCACGAACACCTAGACATACAGTTTTACATTTTTATTTTCATAAAAAAACTTGTATTTTGCTTATAATACAACATTATTCTAGCATAGACCTTCGCTCGCGCAAGGAAACTTTAATATTACTATGTAATTTAATATCTATAGGTAAATATATTTAACTATTGCTTGTTTAAGAGTAGATGGTATGGATGCGCCACGATGGTGGTCAGCAATGGTAATAATAAGAGAAACGCGGCGGTCGTGCGTAGGGCCGAAAACAAAAATACAATATCTTTATCAGTATATTATGGTTTGTGATGTTAAAAATTAACAGTCATTTATAGAACCATATTAACTAAAGGATGCAGATAACGAATACGAGACATGTGTGTGTGTGTGCGACATTTATGTGTATTATTTTTTGTGGGGGTCAGGCGGAGATAGCCTCGGACTATTATTTGACAAAAACTGAATGTTTATAACTGATCTGGCAGCGCGGCGCGATAAGCGATCATTGTTTAGCGGCGCTCTGGTGTCAATCGCCACATCTCGTTTCTCCGTCACCGAGCACCACTTGAACCTTCATCAGTCCTCGCGTGACGTCGACGTTTATTACATATTTGTGGGATATTAAATAATTAATAGGTTTTCGTTGAAAGTATACACCGCTTCGTCGCTTGAGCACTCGAGACGCGAGTTTTTGCGACATAACTGTTAAATATATGTTCGTATTAACTGTCAACTTACACGCTTCGGTCGCACTTTCGAGCTTAAGAGTTTTGACGAATGCTGGAACTCTCGAGGATGATATGTCTTGCTTCCAATAGGAGCATTTCAGTGTGGTTCCGTAGATAAACTCACCGGCAAATACCTACGCGTTTGCCAACTTCATAAATTACGAATCATAATTTGTGAATGCTATTAAATAATGATGACAAAGGATTGCATTTCATCGGAGTGAGGCGAGGTCAAGGTTTGTTTTGTAATGCGACAATAACACCTCGCTCGATGGGGAATATTGACTGAACGCGTTTGCTCAGAGACATTGTGGCGCGGGGGGGGGGTGACTGTTTGTCTAGCTCCGGTCGCGACAAAAAACTATGTCCTGTTCCCTTTTAAGCGCATTAAAATGGCATGTCCGTATACGGCGTCGGATAAGGCACGCGCCGCGTCCGGCCGGCACACGACTACACGAGCACACACCGGCGGCGCCCGGCCGCACACTTTTACCTTCTACAAATTAGCGTATCGTCTAACACACAGACAATAGTGTCGCCGTATGAAATAGTTTATCTTGTCACTCACTTTTCTTATAAAGCATATTGCTCCAGCAAAACTAGATAAAGATGTTGAACAAAAAACAGTATTAGTAATAATAATAATTATTATTATAGTCATATGACGTAAAAAAAAGTAATGATGGATGTCTTTGCTTCGTTCTTGCGAATCATTGTCACAGTCCGCGAACTTGCAGCTAACAACTATACGATTAAATATAATTACAATCTTATAATTACCTTACTTTGGGGTTAGATCAATCTGTGTAATTTGTCAAGAGATATTTATTAATATTAAATTATCTCCTAACATTTTTTTTCCTTGAACGAATTACCTATTAGATATACTTATTATAAAATTATCATCATGACTCAAAAGCTGTACGGAATATTTTTCGTCTTCATAAAAGTGTTGGTCCAACTAGAATATTATAATATCTTATTATCAGGATACAGTTTGAAATGTGTGTTATCCGCATGGCCCGGAGTGTGGTGGGGCGGACGGTGTCTGGTGACGGTCGCGAGATGACCACCACTCGAGTTACATCGGCCCCGCGACCAGTAAATTGAGAGGGCCATGTGCCCGACACACACACACGCACACACACACAGAGTGGTGTTGTTGGGACACCACTACAGGCGCACGTGTGACGTATATGAATATATCGACGTATATCAATGTTATCCGTACTGTCAGTACAATATGCTCCATCATTATTTTATTTGATTGATAAACCAATCGCCATGAGCCTGTGAACTTGCGAGTGTGACCAAATATCTGGACAAACACACACACAAATTGAACTAAATCCATTGTGATCAAGTTATAGATATGCTTGGGTTGTTGGTTAGGATTATTAATATATAAACACTCTAATAGACAACAGACATGTGCTTTTTAGGATCCCGTATCTAATGAGTAAAAACGGAACTCTATTACTACCGTCCGTCCGTCCGTACGACAGTCTGTCAGTCTGTCGGTCTGTCAGTAGGGTAGACTGGATACGGTTGAAACAATTTCGCTTAAAACGTCCATAGTTTTGCTATTTATAATCCGAGCGATGAACAAGTTATATTAGTTAAAAGAGCATGTTTCTGTCTACTGATAGCCAATGTGGTTTTAGCTTCAATTAAACCGTCCCCATACCAGAGGCGGTTGAAACAATGATTGAGGCCAGTTGTAACTCATGCGAATAATACAAAATATAATATTACAACATGTTTTATTAATTGTATATTTTAAATCTAAGAATAATTAAGTAACTCTTTGACAATAGTAATCAGTCTTCAATATCTATATACTTGTAACGATATTTTTAATCAGCCTTTAAAATGTTTTTAGAACATACTATTTAAAATCTATGTATAATATCAATCATGTGTAACTATATATTACTTAACATTGGTATAAAATTTACGTAAATTAGCAAAAAATAAAACAAAAATCAATTGTTTACTAGTAATAACTAGCAAACTAAACAATAATATTTAAAAAAAAACGAAAAGAAAACTCTTTTTGACTTTCATTAATCCATCAATCATAATTCATAAGTCAAATTTAAAGATCAATCAGAGTCGCAATTCTGACAAATGGGCTATATTTGTCAAAAATATAGCCCAGACCACTTTCTGTGCATTCTTCGTGAGCCCACAGTTTACAGCTGCTGCATTGGATCCACTCTTCTCCGGGTCTGTTTTCTGAGAATGGTGATATACAAATAAGACAGAACCCAACCGTACCCAAAAAAAGTGTTTTAACCGTCCCTAAAAAAAATATTTCAATCGTCCCCAACCTCTACTTTAGGTAAAATTCAGTTATAGTAATTGTAATAGTAATGATACACAAAAACTAATCATTGTGTCATATTCCACGAGCTTCATTTTAAACAGAAGCGCACACTCAATACTGTCACTTAAATAGAAACGACAATAATATGAAAAATCTCCAAACAAAAATACTTACTTTTGGTCATCAAAACACAATATGGTCTTCTAGAAACAACCAAAGTGTGCGGGGGGCGACTAAACACTAATGTTCGTGCTTAGGACGCTCGTTCGTTCGTTCGTTCGTTCTCCCCTTGGACCCCTCACCATCCAGCCCACAGTTTACGAGATATTTGTGCTGTTTCAACCGTCCTTTGTTTCAAACGTACCCAGTCTACCCTACCTACCACAATGGACATCAATTCAGGCGATTTTGTCAGGCTTCTACGGACATATTAAACCTTTACCGGCCACCAAGCTTTGCTGTTATTGAAAATGTTTGCTTCATTATTATGATGTTAGATTACGGGGAGACCTAGGTTGACACTGCTTTGCCCCCGATACTCTCTGCGTACCCCGTAAGGGCCCTCGTCTGATGATATGTATTTATGACTTTTTTACGATGTAATCAGCAAACCAATGAAAAAAAAATTTGAACTCTCTGAACTGAACCCTGAACTAATGGAGATCCATTTTACGCATAATCGTTTTACGCCAGTAAGCAAAACTACTGATATCGTACATTACAGACAGCAACAAACCTATAACATGTATTGCATCTATAGTCCACGATTATCTCTTAACATCAACCAACTAGATAACAGGACAGTGTCTTTTTTTATGAATGAAACAATCTAAATTTATTAAGTTGTGGAAGTTATCACAAAAAAGGTTATTACAATGTTGCAGAACATGTAGATTATAAAAATGCTTGGAATTAATTGCTTATCTTTCAATCTCTTTTACTGTTGAAGAATTTAAAATGTATGTATTTAGAAACTAAGAAAAAAGACAAGCACGCTGAGTTTCTTTCGCCGGATATTCTCAGTGAGTGGCCGCGTTTTAAGCTGATAAATTTTAGAATGATATAGATGCATCACAAGAACCGCTTGTAAGGTCTATGTAAAATAAAGTATTTTGTATTACATTCTATTTTACATTAATAAAGAGTTTACGTGTGCACAGAAGTTTACGCGTGCACAGAAGCAAACTAAACATTTTTTAAAGGAAGCTCAAGTCAACCACCTAAATATTTTCTTTTGGTGTGTATTTGCTATTCATTCATTAATTTCCCTAACAGTCCGCTACACACTTCAGTTTACTTATAACATTACTTATTAAAATAATTAAACTTATAACACCCCTCTTTGCGTCGGAGGTTAGAAGTATTTGTTGGCACAAAAACCAAAACAAAATAATATAACATTAACTTATTGGGCGTCAAATGTAATAAGGCCGGGTGCAGACCCAATATATCGTCTCTGGCTTTAATTTTCCACGCAAACGCGCACTAGGCGGCGCTAACCGCATCGCCGATTAATCTACGGGGAGTTGGCGGTTTTCAATATGCCCTATTACATCCTTCATGGTTTGGAAATCTTAAATCTTGAACACACCACTGGTTTTCGTATTAATCGAAGGCCAACAAGCAAAAACATTTCCTGATGATAAGAAACACGCCGGCTATCACGACCAAATATGATAATAGCACCAGCTGTCTTGATCTGATCAAATTAGGACTAGAATGTTGAACCTCTAGTTTATGTAGTTATTTACATCACACTATCTTCAAGGAAATTTCCTGATGCAATGCAATAGCATGAATATTGTGACAAATTATGTTAAGAAACAAAGATAACAATAATATTAAACAACTAACATCTCTCACACGTAACAAAAGAAAAATACAGACATATAATTGTGAATTATTTCGAAAAGAAATTAGTCTAAGATGAAAAAAACGATTGTACATACTCGAATTACTCTACATGGAACAAAACAACTGTTTTTCCCCGTCTTGGTCCGGGTCCCCTGTGTAGAATAGACCATCATATCTGGCTTCTGCCAGGCAGCACGTTAGAGGCGAGCATAGATTAACAAGGTAATTGCCATCAAGACCACTGGTGGTAGAGTGCTGTGCAGCAGCCGTCCCGAAAGGGGATCCACCGCCTTACCTATTACTACTACCATAATGACAATGTCGTGTTCCTGTCCAGAGGGTAGGGTAGCCAATAGAGACGTGTGCTTGTTCGCTTCCATATTCCATATAAAAAACAACTCTTAATAATTAATTATAACTAACCATAAATATAAATATCCGTATAGTAAACCAGATATGACCCACTCTCCAAAAACTGAAACTTTTCTCAGTTTTAGTTAGATTCCGTTCCCAAAGGGTAAAAAACGGAATGTACGCGGATCATTAGAAAGATTTGCATGCAACAGATTTCGATGCAATTATTGAAAAAATAAAATAAATAAATAAATATTGTCACGCCCAAATCCCCTAAAGATAGGCAGAGGCACATATGCACCCACGATCAGCGGACGATACTGGGTGCCATGACAGGTGACAAGAACAATATCAGGCAACATTATGTTTTTCAGGTAAATTGAAAAAACTCATAGAACGTGTTGATTTTTTTGGATTCTAAATAGGATTTGAACCCTGAGCCTCGTGTGTCAAAGCCCGACATCGACTACACTCGAATAAAAAAAATCTAGAATGAATTGTTGCAGGTTTAGGAGGCAAATGTGGCCTAAACTTTTAGTTACATAAATGAGTTCGAAGCCGAAGCGGATCAATCATGTGATTCTCTTGTCTTAATAAAAGTGTTTAGTTTGTACGTACTTGACGATACGGAACCCTATAAACAAATTCCTTTTAGTAAATTCTCTCGACAAAAATACAATTTTTATGTCCGTTTGATACATCTTGATTTCGATATTCTAACAAAATAATCAGAAACATTTGGCCTTCCGAATATAGCCTCCGAAGGCCAAATACTTTGAAACTCATTCTATTTATTGTAACTTGCAGAAGTTGCAGACGTCCCATAAAAAGTTATGTGGGGATTCGGGAGTAATGGGGGCTCCTGACTATAGATAAGTTACCAAGTATTGATTCTCGTCAGAAACGCCTGGATTCGTATTCCAAACGACTTGTGACAAAATGATGTACGGCCGCTTCCAATCGGGGAAAATATCCAATCGAGGGAAATGTTATCTTGAATAAGGTAACACTGGTTTTTGACTCACATATATCAAAAAAGATGTTGTGATCTTGAATTTTTATTATATAATTCTTATACTATTAATGAGACCCTCGGTGGTCTAGTGGTTAAAGTTTTGGATTTCCATTCCAGTGTTCCAGGTTCGATCTTTTTTCTAAGCACTTTTTCTGAGTTCTTTTACGGTTAAGGAAAACACCGTGAGGAAACCCAGGTTCATATGTTTGAATAAAATCTAAACTAGTAATAGGCCTGGTTTGGCAGCTGTCGCTCTAAGTATATTAATTATAAACTAACACGCTCTTAAAATATATGATTTGATATAGAAAAATGCAAGTCGCACACGCTCAAGATGGGTTTCATACCATTATTTGCAGAAACGACAAAAAAACTCCCGTTTATTGTATGGAAGCCCACTTGAAATATTTATTTTATTATGTTTTTAGTATTACTTATAGAGGCAAAATCATCTGTGAAAATTACAACAGTGGAGCTATCACGGTTCAAGAGATAGATAAGTAATTTCGATAATTTTTTACGCTCTTGAATCTTTCATGAATATTATCTGTATTTTATTTTGTTTTCAATCCACTTCATAATAATTTAGAATCATTATTAGCACGGAGTAAAAGTGAGTAAAACCGCTGAGATTTCCTTTCTCTCACTTTCACTCAGTATTTAAGATAGTCGTTACATAAAGTCCAAAACTTCCAGAGATGAACACGTCCAAACAAACAAAAACTTATATTAGTCTAGATAACGTAGAATGTTATAAGTCAGCTACATTTATTAATTCCGAGTGAGCCAGAAATGATCGATGTGCTTACATAGTTGTCTAACTGAAGCCTACGAACATTATTAATTAACGAAATTAATTTTACCCTCCAAAAATATCTCATAAATTCTATGTTGACCGAGCAATTACTGGAATTGATAAACACGAAGAACACCCAGTTTATTCGGAGCTTTTACAACGCCTTGTGTTCGTATTTCGCTTATTTCAGCCGCCATCACTTAAACTCACCATAGTATTGATCCGTCATCGGTAAACTTACGCAAGACTAGATTAATTAAAGTAAATTAGAATAATCCTTTGTCATCCAAATTTTTTGACAGTAATGACAGTGTTCGTTTTAGCCTTATTTCGTATTATATCAGACGATATCGGGGTCGACTGACTAATCTTGAAGATTTGACATGACCTAATCACAGATCCAAAACTCTGCAACTAAGAAGAACCTAGGTTACATCGAATTCAATTGGCCGAGTGGCTAGCATACACGCCTACCGCATCGACTAACCGCGAGGCTCGGGTTCGATTCCCGACGAGGACAGGCATTTGTTTGGTGAACATGGATGTTTGTATTTCCGGGTCTGGGTGTTTATTAAATTTATCCTGATGTTTATTTAAGTATTTCTATGTATTAGTATCGTTGTCTAACACCCATAACACAAGCATATAATTTGCTTATTTTGAGGTTAGGTTAGATATTAGAATAATAATAATTGTTATTATTATTAATTAATCCGGGCTCACTTACTATGTTTTCCTTTACTGTACGAAATGTTTCAACATAAGTTAGAAAAACTCATTGGTACATGGGAGGTTCGAACTTGGACTAGCCGAATCGAAGTCCAAAGCGTGTACCACTAGGCCACCGAGGCTCTTCTTAGAAAGTAATGACAGTGAAATGAGGAAAAACATAACTTTCGTACACTCCATGAAGCTAAACGCAGGTTCTATCTGGAGATTTCACTCATAACAAAGATCTGGCCCGAATACGTAGTACTGCTATCTCTCTCTAAACCAGTTAAACTTTCTTTCCAATTTTGTTGCATTGACAATTCAAAACCAGCCTGCCTTGTGAGAAAGAGATAGCCGGCCCTATAAGAATGAGATCTTACACTCTTCGTATATGGCAAGTTGTTAACTGACACTTCATGTCCATTAGTGAAACTGAAACAAATTGCTCATTCCCCTTGTTGGTCCGGGTTCCTTTGTAGAATAAACCAACTGCTTTCCACCCAGGCAGCTTAATTTTAACCTAAAAACTTGAATTCTATCGGCCACTTTATTTAAATTGTATTGACGATGCTTTATTGAGTAGATGCAGCATCAAATTGTCGCCTCTCATCTATATCGAAGGTGTGTATTTGTGACGTAAGACGTATCGATTGAATCGTAATTGGCCGATTGAGGTTTACTGGCCTCAAAGGGAGATTGATCATTGAAAGTGCACATAGCACGACGGAAAACGCAATGGAGACGATCTTGTCTACAATGAGGATTGTTCACTTGTGTATTTTACCATTGTATTATTCCAAGACAGAAGACCAAGGGCTTCTTTCATCACTCTCAAGAAAATGGGATTTATTTTTATTACTCATCAGTTAGCGCTAACCGGCCAATATTTTTTTTTATGATATTGGAAGGCAAACAAGCAGATGGATCTCCAGATGGTAAGAAATACACGTCGCCTATAGACACCAAAGATGGAAATGGTGCGTTGCCAACCTGAGGCTGGGATGGTAA